>JAVYIG010000981.1:301278-406101 GCA_035222895.1 Strongylocentrotus droebachiensis
CAACATCTAGATTCTATCCTCATTTATGAATACAGTATTAACAGATTTGTAATGGAAAAGAACCAACTAGAGCATTCATTGAATTTTAGTTCATTGTGTCAGTGCCACCAATCAAAAGTGGCCTAGAGGTTATATTAGTACCCAGGGTACAACTACTGTGAGTGACATAATTTTATCCTGACTTGATCCAACTAAAAGAATATAAAAATCTGCTTTAAATCAACCTTCCTCCATGTACATGTAAGTATAAATGAGATTGCAAAATACAAAATAACATAAGAACAAAACTAAAACACAGAAACAAAGTACTTATGTACCTATTGATACACTGTTCAATTTGCTTGTATTGCAGGGTCAGGGTTCAAAACCGGGACCAAGCACTGCGCCTCTACCTCCATCGAGTGTAGGCAGAGATCTACTGAAGGGTGTTATGAAAGGAGCAAATACATGTAAGTAGTAAAAAATCCTTTATTTCCAAAGTGTTGCTCAGTAATAAGTATTTCAATCACACTGATAATTAAATTGAAGTAGTGAAGTTGGCTTCCATCACAATGACTTTGTCGTTGAATTTATGAAAGAAGAAATACACATTTATTATTTATTATTATTTATTATTTATTTATTATTTATTATTATTATTATTATTATTATCATCATCATCATCATCATCATCCTTATCATCATCATCATCATCATCATCATCATCATCATCGTCATTATTATTTTTTGTATATTGCAATCCAATAGACCATTTTGGTAATGTAATCAAATTTAATGCACAAATCTTTGTTAAGTGCCTCGTTACAAATGATTTCATTCACCTGTTATAAATAATTGTATTTTGATAGTCAGAATGCAAATTAATTGTTGCTAGATAGGTAGGACAAACATTGTGGCTTTTTTAGCTACCCAACAACACTGAATGTATGCAATTCTGACTATTAAAATACAATTATGACTTTTTGAAATACAGGGAACTGAAATAATATGTAACAAGTCACTTTAATAACAAAGTTTTGTGCATTAAATTTGTTTACATTACGAAATTGGCCTATTGAACATTTTTAGAAGTATTTTTGTCCATTTGAAGTATACAAATTTGATTCCATTGCAATTTAACAGACTTAAATATCTAAGAAAAGTTGTGTAAATATTCAAAGTGACAACGTCTTTAAATTTTACAAATAATTGTTATTCATACAAATGTCAGGCAACTTTGCCTTCAGACACGTTTATAGTTCTTAAGTTTGTGATTATGGCATATTTTTTATTTAACAGTGGCGGATGGTAGCAGCAACCAAGGGAGATAGAAAACAACCTCTAGATACAGAACACATCAAAACGTCCAAGAGCAACTACACACCTTGGCAGATTATACATACCTGCCAACCCTTCCGAATAATCCGGAATATTCTGTTTTTCTGGATTTTTAGGACCCCAAAATCTGGAATATTCTGTTTTTTTTTCAAAATTTCATTTTTTTAATTTTGTTGTTGTTGTTGTTGTTGTGTTGCTTAAGCCAAATTAAGCTTGTTTTATCATATGCCGCGATGTGAGAGTTCACGTATTGCGTGCATTGAAGGGCTGCACGATTGAGCAACGAATTTGTATTCGCTTTTTTGCACAGATTTACCGCGTATTCCCAGTTACATTGCCGCTGCATGTGCGAACGCCTGTTAAGGGTACAGATTTCTTATTTTCGAAGACATACCGTGCTAAAAAGTCTTAATTCTCATTTTCAAATGTTGGCAGGTATGGATCATATCGTATTCTCTGTACCTATGCGAACTCATACAAACCCTGTCAGACTTGAGCTGTGGAGGCGTGTCAATTTCTTCTGTTGGTGTACAAAATTCTTAAAGACCCTATCCAATGAAATTAATGGAAAGCTGAATGAATGTAGACTACAACTATAAAGGAATAAACAAATATTTTCCCTTTCAGTATTGCACAAAAGCAAATTAAGACCTCATTCCCCTCACACCCCTCCAAATTAGGGGTCAAATTTGCTGCAGTTAGCCGAGACAATGAGCCTTGCTTAATTAATGCAAAGTCATTGTGAATATGCCTACTCCATATAAGATGATGGCATGTAGATGGCTAGTGTTAAGGTCGACAGCTTCCGATATTCAAAGCTTTAGATTTCTAGTTTTCAGAGAGCTGTTACTTCTCTGACAGACATAAATAGCATACAATTGGTATTATTGTAATTTATTGGTTATAAGCTTTCCGTTGATATATAGTTCATCTATTTAAGTTTTTTGACAGGGTCTTTAATCAGCACTTTCCATGGTATACTTCTTCTTTGTGACATAGCTTTGGTTTAGGTTATACTCTACAACTTATATTTGTAAATGATATATGTGTGCTAAAGCTCAGTCAAAATGCAGCTATATTTTCATCGTCATTGCATAGTTATCTGAAATTATTGTGAATAAGAGAATATTCTGAAATACAAGAATTAAGTTTTTGAATTGACCAAAAAAAAGGAGCTGTTTTTCTTCTTTGTGGTGGGATTCTGATTAAAGTCATCTATTATTGGTTGTATGCTTGTATAGTTTAAAGCCTCTTAATTTGTTCAATTCTTTTTTACCCCTTATATCCTTTCAAAATTCTCCGAAGACTATGGACAAACTTAATATAAGCAAAGAATGCTTATCATGAAGTACGTATTACCATTATTACATATTTTTTAATCATGATGTTAAATATATCAATGATCATAAAAAGGTTATTTCTACCAAATTTTTGGAAACACTCATACAAATTAATGAATACATGCTCATCAAGTTTTGTTGTAATTTTAATTTTCATTTATGCGCTTATATTGCATTCCATGGCATACTGGTTAATTTTGGTTTCTTTCAAATCGGGAAAACAAAAAGCTATTCATCAAGCACTTCCGTCACTTTCATAGTGGTCATTCTAGAATGCAAAATGTTTGGACCTCTGTGCATATTATAGGTTATTTGTACCGTATGCTTACTATGACATTATAGTCAATACTGTGACGGGTTCTGGTTCCATGAACTTGGTAGCAATTCCGAACGACACGAACCAGGTCTCGTCTTATAAATCAGTCAACTCTCCCAGACAGTCGACTCTCACAACTCACAACTATTCAACGAGGATCTCAATCATGCATTCATCAATCACTTCAATCAAAGTAATATCCGAGACAAATAACGACAACTTACAATGATGTTTGATCTTTCAGCTTACTTTACTGCATTACTTACTGCATCAGTACAAAACACGGACTGCCCGTTCGCAGCGTTATCAAATCACTTATATCAAATCTGACCAAAATGTCGCCCTCTTCAGGTTAAACACTGTAACATTCCGTCACACAACCCCCCACTTAGACTAGAACGTCCTCGTTCTAAACCTACTGAAACGACATTTTAAACATAGCTCAACAATATAGGCATTAAAAACATGTAAAACGGTTTTTACTATTAGTTCTTGTTTCCCTAACCAATCTATAAGAAAGTCCAAGCAAATCAACGTAATAAGCTACACATTTGCCTTTTTCTCCTCTTCCTGTTATTTTTATAGATATATAATTATATAACACAAGTAATCACAAATACAAAGACATTGATCAACAATGTCCAAAATACGTTTGGAAATGTAAAGAATATCAAAACACTTTTCTCGTAAGATCACTAGTAATACTTAAGTTACAACAACAACAAAAAAAAAAAAACCTGACCTCTAGTAGGCCTACCTGATTTAAGCAATTTATAAACTGTAGGCCTATAGTTGTAATCAAAACAGATCAAGTAAACCAGTAAGACTTAGTGTTAACTTAAACAAGTATGAAGCGGTCGAAGAACTCCTTCGTCTTTCTCGTACGAACTACGCGTCCTTCAATAGTAAAGGTCGTCGTAATCCTCTTCTCAACTCTCGCTTTCTTGAAAACCGGTCTGTCTGTACGCGCATTTCCAGTGGCACCCTCTCCTCCACTCTCAGCTTCTTCCGACGAAGATGATGCTGATGACGATGACGAAACCACCTCATCCTGGGATGCGGCTCTCTTAAGCATGGCAAGAGGCTTGCCTCTGGCATCTCTGGAAGAATCAATACTAGGCACTGGAGTTGGATGTACACTTATAATGGCTGTGTTGTTTTCCTGTGGCTGGTCTCTGTCGTCTCTCTTCGTCTCCGGACAACGTTGATCTGGGGATTTTGCCCTTTCACCGCCCCGGCCCACCGGTTCTCTTTCTTTGCTCGACTCTCTTCTGGAAACCGTGCGCTGTTCGTCCTTTCGGTGTCCGTCCACGTGCCTTTCATAATTCCCCCGCCTGGTAGAGGAATAATCGCAGGTATTGCAGTTCCACTTCCGGGATCCATCCCGATGGTTCTCCCCGATATGGCGCATCAGGCTGCGGTGGTACAAGAACGTGGAAAGACATTCTCGGCACTTGTAAAGCCGGTCCCCATCCAAGTCCTCCGGTTTCTTCCACTCCTTAGACATTATTCTGCAATTGTGAAGAACAAAACACAAATAATTATTTATGTCGATAATTCTTATTTAATAAAAGAAATCTGGTGGTTTTCGTTTTCTTCTGGGATAGCGACTCTCAATCACGGGAGTCTGAGGTAGATCAGGGGGAAGATCGAGCCCGGATTGATGATCATCAGGCAAGTTCTCATCAAGCTGGGGTTGATCATCAGCAGGGGTCTCATCAAGCTGGGGTTGATGATCATCTGACAAAGTTTCATCACTGGCAGGGCTGATCTCTTCTGGTATGACCTCAGGGGAAAGATTAGGAGAATCAGCAAAGGGAAATTCCTCCTCAGGAACTCTAAGGCGATACTCCCATGCTCGAAGATCTTCACCAGTGTACAGCTTGAGCCTATCTACATGTACTACCTTTGCTTTCGATCGGCGACTCAGCTGAATCCGAAACGTAACATCTGAGATCTTTGTAACCACTAGGTAAGGACCCATCCATCGCAGCTGTAATTTCGGGGAAACCCCCTTCTTCTTGCTGTGATCATATAACCAAACAAACTGCCCTTCCTTGAGATTAGTGGTGGTAGTTTTCCTGTCATAATTGCGTTTCTGACGCCTGGCACTCTTCCTAAGACACTCGCTAGCCCGTTCGTGAGCTTGTTGTAGATTCTGGCGTAGCTTTTCAGCGTAGTCTGTTTTTGGTTCATCACAGCTAGGATAATTTGGATTCTCCATAGTCAGGTCTATTGGAAGCGTCACTTCTCTCCCGAGCATGAGCATGTTGGGTGACTCTCCCGTGGATTCTTGTGCAGTACAGCGATATGCGCTAGTTGCATATGGCAAGCACTCATCCCATTCCCTAGACTTCTTTGACTGCTCGATGAGCATGGCGGTGATATTGATGAGGGTTTTGTTGAACCTCTCAATGAGCCCATCTGATTTCGGGTTGTAAGCTGTTGTTCTTGTCTTTCGAATGCCCAACAGGGAACACATCTCTGCAAACACCTGCGATTCAAAATTAGTTCCTTGATCGGTATGTAGTTCACGAGGGACACCAAAACGGCACACAAATTCTTCGACAAACTTTTGGGCCACTGTTGTAGCTCGAGCATCCGGAAGCGCATACGCTTCCATCCATTTGCTCTTATAATCCCCTACTACAAGGATCCACTGATTCCCATGGATGGTCTTGGGTAAAGGCCCGACAAGGTCCATTGCTACTCTTTCCATTGGCTCTCCCACCTCGTACTGTTGAAGTCGAGCACGTGCCCTCTTTGAGGGGGATTTTCTTCTGGCGCACAGGTCACACGACCGGATGAATGACCTCACGTCTCCTGACACGCCTGACCAATGAACCCTCTGTTTTACGTTTGACAATGTCTTGGTAACGCCTAGATGACCTCCTGTTGTACCCCCATGGATTGCTTCTAGGTATTCTTTTCGGTACTTCCGTGGCAGGATAACCTTCCATTTCACGCATGCCCCATCCGACGTCTCCCATTTTCTGCATAGTACTCCTTGCTTGCAATCCAATTGGTCCCACTGAGCCCAGTACGTTTTCTTTGCAGCTGTCGAGTTGGCTATTGTTTCCCAATCTGGTCTACAGCTTCTTCCTTCCTTAGCCTTCAATACCCAGCTCATACTATCATCTTCCAACTGGCCTTCTCTTAAGGCCTCTCGAGTGACCCCAGGTAAGGCAATAATTGCCCTACAATGGAACTGGACTTGCTCGGAGGGAGTATCTGTCTCTGTAGATGTGTCTTCGCCGTCACTTGTGTCATCAACAAGGCCACACTGAGAACATGGTTTTCTGGACAGACTGTCGGCATTCACATGTTTCTTTCCTGGACGATGGTGTATTGTCAGTTTGTATGCTGCGATAACCTCGATCCAACGTGCCAATTGGCCTTCTGGATTTTTGAAGTTGAGGAGCCACTGCAAAGAAGCGTGGTCTGTTCTAACGGTCAGCTTCCTACCGTAGAGATACTGCTTGAAGTATTTCAAATAGAACACAACTGCTAGCAGCTCGCGACGGGTCACACAGTAGTTCCTCTCAGCCCTCGATAGCTTCTTGCTTGCGTAAGCGACTACTTTTTCCTCGCCTTCCTGAATTTGGGACAACACAGCCCCTATACCATTCTGACTGGCATCAGTGTCAAGCAGGAAATCCCCCTCTGGTAAGGGACATACTAGGATCGGAGCCTGGATAAGGCACTCCTTCAACTCTTCGAAAGCTCTTTGACATTCGTCATTCCACTCGAAACGCCTAGCCTTCTCAGTCAGTTCATGAAGTGGTGATGCGATGGATGCGAACCCGCGAATGAACTTGCGGTAATAGGATGCAAGCCCCAAGAAGCTTCGAACATCCTTGCTGCATGTGGGATTGGGCCAATTCCGAATGGTCTCGACCTTGGCAGGGTCGGTTGTGATTCCTTCTGAAGACACGATGTGACCTAGGTATTTCACCGACTGTTGAAACAAATTGCACTTGGATGGTTTCAATTTCAAATTGGCTTCCCGGAGCCGCGCCAATGTTGTGCGAAGTCGTACGATTTGCTCATCAACTGTCCGACCGAACACTATTACATCATCCAAATAGATGAGCAATATGTCCCACTGTAGACCAGCCATCACCTTCTCCATCAACCTCTCGAAAGTTGCGGGGGCATTACACAGCCCAAATGGCATTACCTTCCACTTGTATAGGCCACCGCGAACCACAAAAGATGATTTGTCTTGAGCTTCATTATCAAGGGCAACTTGCCAATAGCCTGCAGCTAGATCTAAGGTTGAAAACCACTTGGCCCCGCCTAGTGCATCCAAGGTCTCATCTATTCGGGGGACAGGGTAGGCGTCTTTTACAGTTGCTACATTCAGGCCGCGGTAATCTACACACAACCGTTTTGTACCGTCCTTCTTAGTCACAAGCACTACATTGGCTGCCCAGGGGCTATCGGAAGGTTCGATGAGACCTTCTTGCACTAATGATTTGACTTGGCGATCAATCTCTTGCTGATTGACGATAGGGTGACGTCGAAGGCGTTGTCTTATAGGTCTTGAATTGCCGGTTTCGATGTGGTGTCTGACAGCATTGGTCCGGCCCAAATCGTGACTTCCAGAAGAAAATACATCTTGAAAATCCACGAGGCACTGTTTGATAGCTTGGTGATATTTCGGATCGATGTTGCTCAGGCTTCGTTGCAACAAGTCTTGTAGGTATGAAGGAACTTCATCGTTTCCACTATTCTCTGTCCTTTCCCCACTTTCATGCACTTCCGCTGGTGAGATCATCCCGACCATTGTTCCCCGGCGAAGTGTTATCTTGTTGTTCCCCGGGTTAAACAACCTCAGTGGCAAAACATCTGCCTCTGCAGTGACAAGGGACCTTGCCAACACCAGCCCATGGCGAGCCAATTCGCCTCCGCCTGCAACTGGTTCGATTATGGCAGTACCCGTCATCTCGTCCACACAGTTGGCGATCTCACCTTGCGCGAGCGTTTCTTGACCTGGTTGCACCTCAATAGTTTCTTTCACTAAAATCCTTCTTAGGAATGATCTCCCTATCTGGTTAAGGCATCGAATGTGTTCCCCGTTCAAGATGAGTTCCAGCCGGAAGAAGTCTAGAACCCCAGCGGTTGGAATCAAAAAGTCCATTCCAAGTATTACCTGGTTCCTAATATTAGCAAAGATGACCTTTAATGGAAAGATTGTCTTTCCAACTTTGACTTCTGTCCAGGCAACTCCTAGCACATCAAGTGGCGTTCCATCTACCTGCTGAACCCTGACGTTGTCTTGTTCAAGAACCGGTCTCTGCTCTTTCGCAATACTGTAGTACATGTCAGTTCTAACAATTGTGTCAGTTGAACCTGTATCGATGAGGAATCTACATTTTATAGACCTGATGGTACCCTCTACAAATAAGCCTTGCTTGGGTTCTTCGTTAGGTGTAAGTGTTACAATCCTTCCATCATCAAGTCGACTAGGTCCGTTACTTCTTACAGCCTTCCCGTGGACCTTCCGGTCAGCTGTTCGTCGTTTCCCGACCTCTCCTTTTCAGGAAGAGGACATTCCCTTGCGAAATGTCCATTTTCGTTGCAGTTGAAGCATATCAAATCTTCTTTTCTCCGCCATTTCTTGCCGGAATTTCCAGGAGTTGGTGGTTTGGGAACTCTCTCAGAAGAAAGAAATCTTTCATTCATGAGCCTTGTCATTGTCTCGAATTGTGTTGCCTGCCTTTCACACAAATGCTCCAATTTCTGGATGAGTTGCTCAGATTCCTTTTCTGAACCCCTCACCAATTTGTGCGGACGTCTCTCCGATCTTCGTTCTTCTTCGATAGTTCGCAGCTCACGTTAGCACCTAAAAAGGTGGCGTGTTTTGAGTCCGTGTCTTAGTATGTAGTTTCGCGCTGGAAGCATGACCCACGCTGTTTTAGTTATCCCACCGCTGCCACCAGTGTGACGGGTTCTGGTTCCATGAACTTGGTAGCAATTCCGAACGACACGAACCAGGTCTCGTCTTATAAATCAGTCAACTCTCCCAGACAGTCGACTCTCACAACTCACAACTATTCAACGAGGATCTCAATCATGCATTCATCAATCACTTCAATCAAAGTAATATCCGAGACAAATAACGACAACTTACAATGATGTTTGATCTTTCAGCTTACTTTACTGCATTACTTACTGCATCAGTACAAAACACGGACTGCCCGTTCGCAGCGTTATCAAATCACTTATATCAAATCTGACCAAAATGTCGCCCTCTTCAGGTTAAACACTGTAACATTCCGTCACAATACCATGTCCCTTGCAATAATGAAGAGAAAAAATTAAGAGTGTACTTTTTATTGAAATCATTTCTAACAAATTTCCACATCACTCTTGAATGATTCTACTCCTGTTTAGAAGCCAATGTGGCTTTGTAAATCCACAAATATCATTTCATACAGCTCAATTTACTTCTTGCTGTACATTTTGGTTTAATTGTTTTCTTGTGTTGTAAACAATGTACATAAGATACTGTTATGTATGGTTTTATCCAGTTTTTATATATTTATGAAATAAAGTGATCTAATGCATAGATTATTAAAGTATGATTTATTTATTTTGGACTGCAAGTGAAATATTTATAATGTATATAAAGGACCATCTGTACTTTTAAAATGTACAAAGTCCTGCCCCCCCCCCAAAAAAAAAATCACTGCTATGAAATACATGATAGTGGCATTAATTAATGGGGGGGGGGGGGGCACAGAGGACCTTCGATACTGAATGAAGACGACATAATCGTACCGTATCTCTTTGGTTTTCACAAATAAGTTCCATCATCATCCTATTATCTCCAAATCAATTCCATCAGCCTTGTCAGTTCCATCACTCCCATCGCTATCTACCTCATAATTCTCATTTACTTGATTTAATCATTCTATTCCTCATCGTCAATAAATTCCATCATCCTTACTATTCCTACTCAACACTGCCATCATATTCATCAATACCGCCATCAAGGTCGTCGTTATCATTTTCGACTCGGCTGTCGTCAATATCAGCACCCTCATCTACATCTTAAAACTTGTGACCTCTCTTCTTTACATCATTTAAATTATCACTATAATCCTCATCAACACTTATATCACCATCCTCCTCATTGACACTAACGTCATCCTCCCCATCGAAACTTACATTCTCCTCCCAATCGAAACTTACATCCTCCTCCTCATCCACACTTACATCATCCTCATCGAAACTTACATTCTCCTCATCAAAGCTTACATCCTCATCGAAACTTACATCCTCCTCCTCCTCCTCGACACTTACATCCTCCTCATCGAAACTTACATTCTCCTCCCCATCGAAACTTACATTCTCCTCATCAAAGCTTACATCCTCATCGAAACTTACATCCTCCTCCTCCTCGAAACTTACATCCTCCTCCTCCTCGACACTTACATCCTCCTCATCGAAACTTACATTCTCCTCCCCATCGAAACTTACATTCTCCTCATCGAATCTTACATTCTCCTCCTCATCGACACTTACATTCTTCTCATCATCTTAAGTCTCACAATCACAATTCCATCATCATCACCTTCTTTATCGTCATCTTTGAACATCTCGTGTCATTGTCACAAGGAAAAAAATGGAACACAAATACGTCTTGTCTTTTGTATGGCTAGACGAATAACTTACTTTATTCTACAAATCACGTGGAAAAGTATATATATAAATCATCTGTCTTTCTATATCCCAATGTGAAAGAACATTTTTAATTTCTTCTTCATTTCTTTGTTTAATTTCTTACTTTTTTGACAGATTCACAAAATGAAAATTAAAAATACAAGGGACTGACACAAGGGAGCTACTCTCCTGCTTCACTCCTTGATTGAAGACAATTCATGAAAACAGAGGGAGGATGTCTGCCCTTTGCAAAACATTATTTTCCAATGAACCAAAGTCAGTTTCTGGATGTCAATTATTCTGATGATAAAAAGGACAATGGCTACATCAAATATACATCAATCATTTTTGTCTCAATGAATTTATCTCAAGAGCAAAATGAAAAAATATTGACTGAATGATAGTTCCCGTCAAAACAGTTGATAATAAAATGTCCTCCTTTTTTGTATTTGTAGATTTGTCTCCAATAATAATACACATATGACACAGACACAAAATAATGATTCAGTATTTACAGTTTGTATATTCATAATTTACAATACTCGTAGTATAATAATATTAATACAGAAAGGTGCGGTTTCAATGTATTTATCATACAAAATTCACGATTAAATACAATTTGGCTTTTTTCCACTTTAAAAAAAAATCCAAATCAATAGCTCCTCACAGTTTCAGTTTAAAAAATGCCAAAATGAAAGCAAAATATATTATTCATAGATCTCTTCTCCTCTCTACAATAATGTGCTGTTTTTCTTTCGTAGACTCCATTCATAGTGTACAATATAATACAATCACATTATTTTATAATTATGTTCTCTCTCTTCGTTAATTTACGTGTCAAAAATAGTGCATTTTCTGAGTTAGATATGTCGCCTTTAACACGATACTTGCAGGGAATAATACAAATGATCTATCATCTCCCTACTCTCCTTCCCTCCTTCCTCGATGCTCATTTTGTAAAATACGGATCACTTTGTACATCCAACATACAATCAGTGATTCTCAAAAGGACATCAATGATCAAGATACAATCTCGTACAGAGATGGAATACATATTGTTTTGTGATATTTGCCTCCTCAGCTCTTTTGTCGTTGCTCTTATAGATATTTCTCCTCTCTTCAAATTTGTTACATCCCTGATTGTTTTGAAGTCACAAGAAAAAGAAAAAGAGGACTCCAACAACATGTGATAGTATTACCCTAGTGTGCAAATTCAACATAGTTCAGTTTACTCTTTGCATGTAAAGTGCACTTAATATTTACATCAAACAGGGGGGCGTTTCACAAAACTTGTCCTCAGTGACAAATGACAGGTTTTGTTATAAGCTACTAAAAAACCTTGCTTCTGATTGGTTTTCAGCAGACTTGTCACTGATTTGAGTCATTTGTCATTGAAAAAAGGCTTTGTGAAACGGGTCCCAGGTATACACAGTTGGTCACGTCGATGTCCGAACTCCACTTGATATGTTCAGTAGCAATATTTGACAAAAGTAGACTCCCGAAACTCTCGGTGAAGCTTCATTCAGACACCATCATTCAAAATACTTTGCACTCCGAGGTGAGCGTGTACAACGAGATTCCATATTACTGACAAATTGGACAATTAAAGGGTGGTGAACGTGTACTACACATTCACTACTGTTTGAACCCTCAATGTACATCATCCATGGCATATAGACTCTTTAACTCAGCTCACATTTTACATAGACTTCTCTGGTGGTTATGGCACAGGAATAGCTTGAAAAGATTGGCAACATTGAGCAAAGCAGTGACACATATGGAAGCAGAAGGCAAGTTCTTTACATTTAAAAAAAAAAAAAACCTAGGTGGAAATACAGAAAAGGGGAAATGCACAATAGTCAGTTTGTGATAGCGCTGGTAAAAAGCTTTCATTGAGCATTATCTTGTGCTCAGCTCCCTTGCACATTTGAGTAAAACCCTGCTGTAGACATTGAATATCACATAAACACATGAAGCTTTTCATTTGCCCATAATAAGGCAGCTACTGCTTTATGACAATGGATGGCTGCAACAGTCGTCTTGTGGATAGTGAGCAGGCTAACAGTGTTGCACAAAAAAGCAAGCACCTAATTCCTCTATCTTACTTTTGTCAAGGCAAGCCTCTTTAGATGCAGATTTCTTACAGACAAATGTTTTTTTAAAAGACACTCCCATAAAGAAAGAAATGCAGGACATGCAATACAATAACACCATCATATGGAAATTTGAATTGCTGCAAAACGATCGAGATTCAATTGCATATACCAGAATGGTGACAAAATAAGCACCCATTTTATGCATGTAAAATACACCTTACATTACATGATTCCACTTACACAGACCATCCTTGAATATCAATACATCATACAACCAATCCGGCATAAATTTCATCAATCTTTGATCCCGATATTAGCTCCAAGTGAAAAATAAAGATAATTTTTAGAATGGTAATACACATTTTACATTTTTGTTCTTGGACTGTGTGAATTACAAATGCACTGCTCGGATAAATAGGTAATGGCTCACTCATTTGTATTTCTTTGGGAGAATTTGTTGTACTATACTTTCCAGAAATGTTTGATATTTCTAAATACCCCCCTGAGATAAGGGGTAATAGTTAATGGGTTACAGCTATGAAAATACTATGTCAACCATTATAATGCAATAGCTTAAACAAATGGGCTCATGTTCTTCTTAACTTTTAATTCCAACGATTAATTGGCTTAAGGATTTGTTTTAAGTTGAGTTTAACGAAGCTAGTTAGTCTGATGTTTAAGGTTTCGTTCTCAATAGTAATCTTAGAACCAGGATCAGGTGAAATCAGTAGAATGCGGCCATAGAGTTGAAAAAGACATTGCAATCTCAGTTGTCAATACCTTCAATTCTCTAGACATAGCTACAAATGCTCAAACTTTATAAATAAGTATGAAATCTGTTGGTGTAGTAAAACAAAAATGTAATTCTCTCTACCAAGTTTGTAATCCTTCTCAAAACATTGACTTTTACTGTAAGATTGACATCACTATAATAGCCAATTAAAACCCAAAATAGAATTAATTTTAAAAGAAAACTTCAAATGAAGTAACAAAACAAAATCAAGGTAGGGGGGGGGGGGGGGGCGGATAAATGTACAGTATGGTTAGAGAACCAATACTGGACTTTTTATCATGAGCATAAATGCTGCTTTTAATTTGACAATCATCTCGCACAATGCTGCATGTGGATCAAAAAATTGTAAGACTTAAACTTCACAACTTCAAAATTCCTTCTCCCTTTTTTGTTTATTTATTTTATTTCAGTACACATTATACAAATGGTTTCATAAACCAGTGACCAGAAATTATATCACTTTTTTCCCCGTTTCTAAATTACATCAAATGGTTGAAGTAGAGACATTTTATTGATAAAACAGCTTTGCTTGAGTTGTAATTATCACACAGTGAAGCTAATTCATATATTTCATAATGCAGTCATTAATATTTCACGTACAAAAATGTAGAAGGAGTTTTATTTCCAGATAAGCCACACAATTTTTTCAAGCAAGTTGTATGATTTCCACCTGCCTTTACAAGGCACAAGAAGCATGACTACATCTTCAAAAGAACAGAGTTGATGAAAGCAATGGAACGAAAAGATAAATACTAGTTTGAAAGTAAGAAAATAGTACAGGATGGAGAATACCATAAACTGGGGTTTGCTATTGAATAGAAATTAAATGTATCAATTAAATCAACAAGATTAGATTACAAAATACTCATCTGATATTCAGACAGAAATATTAACAGGCCTAGAAAGGAATATATTGCAATTTACCAAATTAAAGGGAAAGAAAATGCTCAAACCATCTTGATATTTCAGATGTGTCATATTACTGATATGCATCAGAATACAAAATTCTCTTTCTTCCATCTGTGTAAGTACAACTGCTCCTGAACAAGGGAGTGACGAATACATTATTCAAATGGTCATGGGCCTCTCACCTGCTGGACACCACTTGAATAAAAGTTAGCTATGGTAATAAGAGCTGGTATTGCAATTGTAAAGTGATAACTTAGAAAGAGATAACAGGAGGATGGTGCTGTAGGGTAGCATTCGATTTCTTCAGGAACTGCCTGTTGAATCACTGTGAAACTCAAGACTGATGATAATATGCCTATGTTAAGATAGGAGAAGCCCTTGCTGGTGTAATGACACTAAGTCAACAAGCAGGTTAACAGATACGACATAATAGTGTAAAAACCAGAAACTTGTGCGACACAAGACTATTGCGATTTTGTATATGGCAGCAATTTTCAGGGAACTTTACAAATTTTTATGAATCGCAAAATTCAGTGATGTGTTGGTTGTGATTTGATGATCTTGCGGCATGAAACTTTTCACAAGGTCATCTACATTTTGCAAGTTTCTGATTTAACGGTACACTAAAACCAGTCTTAACGAACTCACAGTATACACATGATGGAATAGAGGCTACAGTACACTATGAAATCTGGTGCTTACAAATAGAATGTCCTTTAAGGATACTTTTCAACCCAAACCCATGAGAGGTTTAGCAGGGATGGCTTTCACTCTTTGTGCAGGAATGATTAATTAAAAAATTAATTGACAGCTCGTTTAGGACTACTTCACTTACAACAGTGGAGTACCCACATATAAATCTGATTTTAGAGCCTAATGCACATTGATACACGAGCACTGGAGCATAGAAGAGCAGAGAAATTACACACAAAGGATAACAGTATGCCACTTTCTTCAAAGCCACAGATACATCATCAATGGTTCTTGTGAAGAAGCCATCAGCAGGATTAGCTCATCCAGTGCAATTTTGGAGAGGGAGAGATGAAAAGAGATTGAAATGGCACTGGGAGGCTGCATGCAGTGTGGGTGTTGAGCTGTACGACTCCAAACTCTGCTAGTCGTCTCGTTAGACTTGGTGCAGACAAGAGGTTGTCGAGGGAGTCTTCAGCATGCACTTCTCGTTGACTGTTGCACTGATGCCTTATGCAATCGTCTTTGATCATCTATTCTTTGTAAGATGTAGCTTCAGAGGGAGAAATGAAAAGATTTGCATCGGCCGAGGGGCAGGGGCAGTCAGGACTTCACACCCTGTAACTTGTCTCTTTGGATGCAGCATGTTCAGGAGGTTATCGAGGGAGTCTCCAAGCATGCATTTCTCGTTGACTGATACCCTGATGACAGTTCCATACCTTGTTGTAACTGGTGGAGGGCAAGGACTTGAACTCTCCT
This sequence comes from Strongylocentrotus droebachiensis, assembly GCA_035222895.1. Taxonomy (NCBI): domain Eukaryota; kingdom Metazoa; phylum Echinodermata; class Echinoidea; order Camarodonta; family Strongylocentrotidae; genus Strongylocentrotus; species Strongylocentrotus droebachiensis. Next base: position 317,170 of record JAVYIG010000981.1, read on the forward strand.
CACAGCCATCCTCAAGAGGCAAGAGAGAGCACGGTCAATCGGCCACACGGTGCTTGGTTTACAATCCATCAAGGTTCCCAGGCAATCGTCCATCTTTGTCCACGGTCAAGACCCCAAGCAATGGTCAAGCAAGGATCCGGTACTCATATGCATGTGAAATCCATCAAGGTTCCCAGGCAATCGTCCATCACTGTCCATGGTCAAGGACCCAAGCAACGGTCAAGCGAGGATTCGATACTCGACATGAGAGTGAAAGGCCAATCAAAGAGGAAGGGTTGGAGGGAGGGAGAGAGAGAGAGATCACTGGAGAGAAGCAATGGTGTTGTAGAGCTGTACAAGAACCACCATATGAACTGGCAGGCAAGACCGTCTATCGCCACTTGATGGGTCCACCGTCAGCCAGGATAGACTATTATAAGTCTCTAGCACATACCTGCAAATACACAAATACAACATGCATTCATTAGTATCCATACGAATATAGATATCTAGCTACAAGGAATACATTTGAGGTGTACAGAGTAATAACCAAGAGTACCAACATGCAAATCACACAACCATCCAGATGTAAATATCTACCTACATACACAAAGTGTAATGCCTGAGAAAAGATTAGGCATAAAGGTATCTGTAAAGAGCAATATACTAATAGTAATGGAATCAAATGATTTAAATAAACTCATTAAGTATTTAGGGAAGGGTTGGCTTTTAACCCACTGAATACTAAACCCATAATAACTCAGCATGGGTATATGGAAATTTCATAATCATACCCAAATAAAGAACATCAGATTCAAATCATTCAACAGATTATAAAGGTAGAAAGCATTCCCAGCATTTCATTCACAATGCCAGGATCATTAATGGAGGGATTAAAAAAAAACACTCAATGCCACGACAACCAACCACTCAGTGGATATGGTCTTTAGATATACAATACAAAATATAAGAGACTGACTACTTTCTTTTGGGGCCAATGAAATTCTTTGATTTTTCTTTTCCCTGGTTTTTTCCCCAATTCATTTTCCTGAGACCCGTTTCACAAAGCCTTTTTTCAATGACAAAAGTCAGTGACAAATCTGCTAATAACCAATCAGAAGCAAGGATTTCAGTAGCTTATAACAAAAAAATGTCATTTGTCACTGATGACAAATTTTGTGATACGGGTCCCAGGATTCCCTGATTTACAGGATAAAATCTCAGAAGCCTGTGGGGAGAGAGACTGACCTGAGAACTTCTGGAGTCCTGTCTGAGTCAAGAGGATGGGAGTGTTTGGTCTGTAAGATGTCATCTGGTTGCTCTGAAGGGTTGTGGACGTGTAGGGCAGCCTGAAAGAAACAAGAGACCATCATTAGATATTCAAACATACTAATAAGATTATAGGAAGGATTTGCGTTAACCCACTGAATAGTAAACCCACAATAACTCGAAATGGGTCTGTAGAATTTCATATTATGCCAAAATATATCAATTCCTATTTTTGTTGAATCATTTCACAATTTCGTAACCTATAAATCAAGAAAATTCAAGTAAACAGCTTTAATGCCAATGTTAAATTCACAGAGATCCCTAAAATCAATACTACACGATTTTGTTTGGATTAAAAAAAAAATTATAAAGAACATACAGTTGAGCTTTAAAGTACATATTTGCTCTTTTCAACATTTCTATCACAAATATCTGAATAATGAAAATGTTTACACGACAATATCCTTAATATTTTAATTTTGTTAATAATAAAAAAAATCATGTATCTGTACGTCGTCAGAGCAACCACATCATCAGGTTGCTAAGATAGCGGCACAGATTGTGTTTACTATCCGCAGGGGGAACGCCAGACTGGTCATTGATATACCAATCAGGAGCAGACTGTTCAGGTCTGACCTGCGATTTAATATTTGATCTTTGAAAAGTTACTTGAGAGATGATAGGTACGACAGAATCTTGTTTTTCTTCGAGAAAAAAGTTATTTGAGAATTTGGATGCTATGTTACCTTGAGGAAGACGGGACAACTGTTTTCAGCCTCGGGGCAAGCAGACCAGAACCACTTGGGCAGCGGGCCGGTCTTGGCAGTGGAGATGAAGTAGCCCAAGGCTAGGGGCTGTTGTAAGATGCCTCTGAGGACGTCTTCGGGTTCAGCCGGTATCCCTGGCTCTTGGTTAGGTTGCTAAAGGACAAAGAAACATCATTCAAAGTAAATAACTTAATCATGACTACCGGTATTTAGAAATACAGTTTCTTCAAAGTAATCTGATTTTTGCTCTTGCTGGAGACATTTAGGACAGAAAAAATAGGCATCAGACCATCCAAATTCACTGAGGAGGTTTAAGTTTAACCCATGGTTTAAATTCTCATTTACATAACCCATGGTCTAAAATTAGCACAAAATGAGTGCGACACAGTTGAGAGGTCCAATATTAGACGCCTGCAAGGCAAGGTACGCTTAATTTGCGCTAATTTTAAACCATAGCTGATGTAAATGCGGGTTTAAACCATGAGTTAAACTTAAACGTCCTTTGTGAATTCGGGCCAAGAGGTCTGCTCCCATTACTTTATAAGCAATGCTACATGGAAGGAAAGAAGAAAATTAAACGATCACATAGATGTATGTTTCTATTATGAGATGTAAAAAGCATAACTAGTATAGAATTGAACGATAACTGGTCTAAACCGTCACACTAAACATTTTGAGCTGACCTCAACACAAACCAGTCTTCAACATAAACCATGTCAACTCTATAATACAGGTCTGATACTATGTAAACAGTCATTATTTGTCATATTCTAATACTCAAATAATTGTTCATCTATAATATTTATGTGTGCATGTCTGCCTAGTAGAGTGTTGTCATATGTGTTGCAAAGGCATGTATGTAAAAGAGCAGACTATTATTTTGGTCAACATACAAGATACTACACTAGTCCAGGGACCCGTTTCACAAAGCCTTTTTTCAATGACAAATGACAAAAATCAGTGACAAATCTGCTAATAACCAATCAAAAGCAAGGATTTCACTAGCTTATAACAAAAACTGTCATTTGTCACTGATAACAAGTTTTGTGAAAAGGGGCCCAGAACCCGGTAAGGATTTTTAGAAGTTAACGAAGCAGACAATGGGGGTGTTTCACAAAGACTAAGGTCGACTTTAAGTTGGACCTAACTATGGCAGGCCATTCATGCCACAGGTTGCTCTCACCATTATGATCTTTAGATAATATTTTTACCTTTCTGCAGATTTGTGACCATGATTTGTACATCCCTTGTGCGAGAGCAACCAGTGGCATGAATGACCTACCATAGTTAAGTCCATCTTAAAGTTGATATTGGTCTTTGTGAAACACACCCCGGACCAGCCCAGGATTTAGGGTTGCTAGTTAAAGCGATAGATCCTTACCTGTCTTTGTGTTGGGTTCCCAGGCCCCTGGGCAGCCGGTGCTGGTCCTCCATCGGTGGGAATGGGTTCCTGGTCCAGGTCTGAGAGCTGAATGTTACTAGGATCTGGCATCATGTTGGATGTATTCATGAAGATGTTGAGTAGCAGGTCGTCAACCAAGAACGGGTCTTCGTCGTCAAGTCGTAGTTCTGAATTGAAGGTCAAGTCAGCCTGTATGGAATATGAAACAGTAATGATAATAATAATAATAAGATCAATTTATATAGCCAAGCTACTATATGAATATACTCTACTGCACTGTGATGAAAGCAGTCCTGAGAAATAACTAGGTCAGGTGCATTTTTTTCTTCTCTGGAACCAAATCATTCTCATGCTAAATCCTTGTGTTTCCTTTTTGTAATGTCTCAGTAGCACAACAGTACAGCTACTTTACAGAAACGCAATAAAAAACTATTCATAAGCTCTGAAAACAAGTGCGTCTTCAAAACTTTGAAGACAGCAACAGATGAGACTTTCTTATGTTTAGTGGTAGGTAATTCCAAGGCTTTGGAGCGGCTCAACTGAAAGCGCAATCTCCAAGTGTTCTTTTTGTTTTTTGTCCGAGGTAGCTTTAGAAGCCCTGTGTACTTTGTAAGTTATGTCATATTTAGAATATGAAGGCATTTGAAGAGCCATGCTTTTCAGGGAACATTTTTTCTCTGATGTTCTTCCACACTTGCATAATGATAATGCTCACAAATTATTTTTCAACTCTACCCAGAACTCAACCTTCTCTTTAACTGTGTATACCTCATCATATTACTGACATGTTTACCGACGCCATTTTTAAAGAAATTTATTAAGAACCAATAACATCATGAGTAGTATGTGTAAACTACTATTTGTAATATACTGGACAACACTGGTCTAATCCGATAGCACCTAATGCTCAACTGCGGTAACAGCTCTTATCGCTAAATATGGCGCTGATTGGTCGTTATGATCCTAATCCTTTGATCAGTCACCACTAAGGTCTTATCCAATCCTACTATCTAAGGAATACACTACAGAGTGGCATCTATCACTTTCATGTTATCAAGTGTACCTGAGATAAGACTCTGAATTCTTTTATCCCCAATTACATGACATAAACAAAGATGGCCTTGTACTGAGTGTAATGACCAGGACATGATTGGACTTACTTGGAACGATTACCAAAACGGGTTACATCCACAAAACAATTTTTTTCTTCTTTTTTCTGTTCAGAATATTGAAGGACCAAGCTTATATCAAATATATATTAAGATCTTAAACATTATAAAAAGGTGCCTTTTAAATGACTTTTAAAACATTTGTGATATTGAATTATTTTAAATTTGTTTATTTCATATCATTATCACTACTGCAATCACTTCCATTTCAAGATCAATATAAGTATTCTCTCTATAACTAGCATCATTATTATTATTATGATATTCATCATATTGAAAATCACCACTGTCACATCACTGCATCACTATTATCATCACCACCCACCACCGCCACCACCACCTTCATCCTCCCTCTCCTCATAATCATTATTCATAAACAAAAATATTTGAGAGATTGTTACCTGATCTTGTGGCATGTTTGTTGCAGCAGCTTGTTTAGTAGCACTGGTAGGGAAGACCATGATATGAGTACAGCTCGCATCGTCTGGTGTATGTAGCTGACAGCTAGGCTGGTCTCTCTGACTGTTCTTACTGCACTTGTCCGCTGCTACCATATCTATACCAAGAGGGGAAAATGGTCATTTCAGTTACGTGTCATTGTAGCGGGGATGTCAAATGTTCATATTTAGAAATATGTTATGTTCATCTATCGTCTACTGCTACCTTATCTGTGTAGGGTAAAGGGTTGTTACAATTATGTGTCATTTACATTCCCAAACCCCCTCCCCCTTCATCTTATTCTGTTACCTCATGCTGTCAATCAAAGCAGAAAAATGTCATGATTCAAAAAAAAAAAAAGAAAGGTCTACAGCTTTTGATTTAGGGGGGGGGGGGGGGTGAGGGGTTGAAGAGCTTATCTTGCAAGACATATGAACTGTCATCTGAATAAGTGTATTCACGAAGTATAATTTTACATCCATGCACACACACACACAAATATAATAATGATAATTAAAAAAAAAAAAAAAAAAAAAAAAAATGATGATCTGGGTTTAGCAATAGAACATTACTTCTGGCTCATACAACAAACTTTACAGAGAGAATGAAATCAAATATACGAACCTGCCATGATGTTGAGACCAGGTTCTGGTTCCGTGGAGACAAGGCAAGCACTGAGAATACATGGGAAGTCCAATGTCCCTGGCACGCTACACATAGCACACTGCTCTCTCAGCTTACGACTGTAGTGTGCAAGGTTCTTGCGACTTAGTAAACTACTCCAATCTAAAGGGGAGAATAGATAATTACATTTATATTAGGTGTGAAGTAGAAAAATGTATGAAAGCTATACTCAGAGATGCCAGCTGGAATTGATCAGAGGGCCTGAAATTCACCTAAAATGAGCAATTTTGTACACAAAAAAGCCTTAAGTATGGTCTGAAAATAACTTGCAAGGGCCTGAATTCAGGCTATTGCCTGAAAACTGGCATCCCTGTATACTATATACTACATATACTGGTGTGTTGGCTCATTCAGTAGAGCGTCCGCCTCACAACCGGGAGGTCGTGGGTTCGGACCCCGGACACGTCATACCAAAAGACGTTAAAAGACGGGAGTTGCTGCTACCTCGTTTGGCGTTCAACAATAAGGGATAGAGCATCGTCGATCTGGCGCTGCTCAGTGGCTGCAGGGCTCACGATCAATTGGGCAAAAAGAATTTCCATTTTCGGTGTAACTTAATAAAATTTGGAGTGGACTTTAAAAGATTATAATTATTATTATTTTAAGGACACACACGTGACATGGACACACAGATATATCACAAAAAATAAGTATTGATTGCTTTGGACAGGTATGATAAAGCGACAAATTGTTGCCTGTTTAACCAGGACCCCAATTACTGGTATTTCTTTTCTTTTCCTCCTACCTAAGTGAATACTTAAAATAAGGACAATTTAATAAACAAAATGAAAGCTGATTGCCCATGACAGAAACCTTTTCAATAAAATTAAAAATATTAGAGCATTCAAGCGCAATCTCTCCATACAATCGCAAGCATTTCCAATGACTAATCGTGTGTTACAGTCAAGCATATGACTATTGAAAGGTATATGCATTACAGTACTTACTCTCAGAGTTACAATGAGGTATAGAAATTACCTTACATAGGATTTTGTGGAAAACGTGACAACAATGAGTTCTCCTCATGATACATTGTAAATATTAAGTATTTTCAAAGGGGGGGGGGGGGGGGTAAGAAGCTAGAGTGCATGATATATCCATGTCATCAAGGAAAGGTGAAAGGTTAAAGGTTATACTGACCTTTGAGTTCTCCCTGTCCCAGACGACCTAGTCTACCAATGACGAGCCTCCAGGGGATAGAAGCCTTGGATATCACACCCATCAAGAAATCCCAGAGACAGTAGAGGGCGATATTACGGACGGACACCTTCTTCCGCCTCTTACTGCAGAGAGATAAATGGAACAAAGATCGTTTAGCGTTCTTCTTCTTCTTCTGATTAAGTCCAACTCCTTCAAATTGACTGAAGATTCTTGCAAACTATGTGTGCGAGTGTGTGTGTATTAACCGCAATTTACGTCCATTCGAGTGCTATTTACATTATAAAAAAGTTTATTTACAAATATTTACAAGCTAATGTATAGGATGGAGGAAGACTAGCCACTCTCACCAACCGTTATCATTATCATAGGTCATAACATAAAGTTCCCTCACGATAATTATTGGATACATATAAATCCAACAAAATTTTAGAAAACAACACTTCCTTTTATACTGTCATTTACATATGACCTTTATCATAATCAGTGAAATATTCTACTGTTTCTAACTAGGGCACACATGTAAGATATTAGGAAGCACAGGTATGGTTTGTCAGGGAGCAAAAACAAACACAAGAGATTATACACCCAAAACAAGTTCAATCAAACGTTTTTGCTTGTAAGTCATATATAAGTTACATATCAAGCATTTATTTAACTAAAGGGATAGAGAAACTGATTTTTATATCTTACAGACATGGAGAAAGAGGTGTTAAATCAGTTCACATGTAATTGCATCATTACAACAACAAAAAGACGGGAAGAGAGGTCATAATGGCCAATGTTCTATGAGTCATGCAGACATAAATGAATGCCATGTCTGTAAACAAAGGTATTGGGAATCAAAGATAGCAAGTTCCAATTCCTAAATAGAACAACCCCAATGTATTACCTGTTCTGGACGTCTACATTGATGATCTGTGTTTCCATGAGCTCTCCCTTGGAGTCAGTACAGGAGACCAGGAGCCATCTCTGATCATGAGAGAGACAGTAGCTGCAGAAGAGCTCCCCACAAGCCTGCCGAAGACCACCAAACGACTCCCCCAGCTCCGTCTGCTTGTCCTTGATGGGGGCTAGGATGAACGGAGGGGCGTACAGTCTGTCCTCGTTGTGCTCAGCCTGAGAAAATAATTAAAGATTAACGTAACTTTAAAGTGACTTGGTAACATTGTTGAAGGTTGATGAAAAAATTGCTTAATTTTTGTATAAAATGTTACTTACTATATTCCTTCTACTGACTAACCCTCTGACATGCAAAAAATCCTGAAAAAATTCTCAAACCACAAAGATATCTATAGTTTTCTATGAAGGCGTCGATGTACGACACCCTCTAACAGTGATTAACAGTAAATTCTCCTAACCATTTTTGAATTTTCTCAACCGTTTTTCATTAAAAAAGGACATAAAACAGGCTATACAAGATCTGTCAACACTTAAATGTCTGGAATGGAATGTAAAGCCATTTTATTGCTTTGCGAGATTTCCATTCACCTAAAATGTATTTAAATTGTAATAATATAGTTGGGAGAAATAAGTTATCGATCAGATAAGTTTTTCCCAATTTGTACCATGAATAATGGTCCGTTTTCACTCAAATTTTCAGATTATCTTTAATTGTACATCTAGCATTGAAGTCACTACCTTAGCACCACTATCTCTCATCTGAACAATGTTACCAAGTCCCTTTAAAGCCCCACTGCACTAGTTTGGCAAGGAGGGATTAGACCTCTCTGCATGGTCACTGACAGGTAGTTATCTCATGAAATAAGCTCTCAATTAACATAAGAAAAAGGGGATCAACGATTAGGCAGTGTTTGCTATATAGAGGGCGCAAGTAGCTACAAGTAGTACAGTGGGGTTTCAAATGTTTTCTGGGAGTATATGATTGAACGTTCTCTTGACAGCCATGAAAATGTGTTTGAATATTCTGTTGAGAGCTGAGGAGGGCATTGACTGTGTGTTCAAGGATAGAATCAAAACCACTCTGGCGCTACAAGACATCAAGCAGATACAATCACAACACAAATGCATTAAAGCTGGGGTAATAATATGATTGCAGGGCCCTCAGGTAGATTATAATTATTATTACTATCAATGTACTACTTAGACAAAACAAAAAGGAAACAACACAAGGATTTAGCATGAGAAAGACGTGGTTCCAGAGAGAAGTAATACACCTGATCTAGAAATGTCTCAGGAATGCAGAATTACTTTTCTTTTAATATTAAGAGGGAGAAGCCCGTCTATGTTTTGCACATTCTCATGACTTCACACTCTCCCCCGCAGAGAGATGGTATTAGAGACAGAGAAAGATCAATGTTTCTGACAACATACAATTAGCAACTAAATTATTCATAACATTACCAAGTTGTGTCACTTCTAAAGTGTTTGAAAAATAGATTTGTCCCGATTTACGTTTCTTGAGAATGTGACATATTAAAGCTTGAATCTAAAAGTATTCAACAAAGGTATTAACTCAACCAGTAACAAAAAGCACAAACAATATCAAATTTATGAGGGACATGACTAATTTAGTTGTTAACTTAACATGGAACTGATAATATTCTTTACATCAAAAGGGGGAAACCTAATCTGACAATTTGACGAACTTCATTTCGAAGAGACGGTTTCAGAGAGAGTGATTAATACTTTCAACACATTATTTTCCTTCAAACATCACAAAGGGGGAATTCCATCTTACATTTTTGGTGATGATTGTTTTATCGAGGTCTGCGGCCGGTCCGAACCCCGTCAGACTCCTGCCAGGGATGGTGGGGCTCTGGAACCGCCTGCACTGGGAGAAGACGGAGAAGGCCACCGATTTGAGCTGGTTCAAGAACCTAGATGACACCTCACTGTTGGCTACCTGCAGTACCTGGTGTAACGGAATTATCTGCAATGGGAGGGAAAATAATATGGTTATGAATGTGAAATCAATAACTAGAAAGCAATGCAACAAAATTGATTGTAGACCCAACATAGCTACCAATGAATAGAAAGCACTACAATGGGAGCCACAATATAACTGATTGTAACCTCCCCCCCCCCCCCCCCCCACCCCCCGCCCCCACCCACCCAAAGAAACAAGCAGTATCGATGAACAGCAGGCAAAGTAAGTGGAGAAGAGAATAACGGATTGTATGTTCATGAAATTTACTGCAAACTGAAATCAATGTAATTACAAAGGAGGCATGGATACTTAAAATTGAGAACAAAATATTCAGTTATGAATAAACAGTAAAAGTACAAATTTTTTCTAAGGATAAAAAAAGATTAGTTATACATGGATATCTGTGGGTTAGCAGGTAATCAATGTTGAAAATTGTATTATTTTCTTATGCATCACATACACATTTATACACATTCAGTATGCAATGGACAATTTCTTAGAACCTGGTATTGTTTACCTTAGAGTATCAAACACTGCTTTTGTATTCAGAAAGTAAAATAGCAAGACAGGATGAATTCTCCAAATAGTATACATATCACATCAATTACAACTATTTGGGGGATTCTGACGGTATAACTCTATCATCAAGATTTACTTTACCGTAATAAACAGAACTGTTGCTGAGCTAGCGTCATGAGCGTCCCTGGATGGTGTGTGCGCTCTATGGCCTAAATTCACAAAGGAGGTTTAAATCTAACCAATGGTTTAAGAATTAGTGCAAAATAAGCGTACCTTGCCTTGTCTGTGTCTAATATTGGACATCTGACTGTTTCCGTTTATTTTTCGCTAATTTTAGACCATGTGTTATGTAAATGAGGGTTAAACCTCCTTTGTGAATTCAGGCCTATAAGTATACACTTTTATTATTATTATTATTAACGAAAGAGGAGTACAAATTCTTTTTCCGACTTACTTGGAATGCGATGTTCCTCTGGAGGGACACTTGCAGCTTATCAAAGATCTCTGCAAAGCAGTGCATGAGGCCCAGGGTGGCTACCGACACCTCCCCTTCCTCCTCAGCGTCCTCCCCCCTCCTGAAGGGGTCCACGATGTAGACCACCACCGCCGGGGGCTGCTCGCTGTCCCGTGGGGTCACCGTCTCCAGGGCGGTCACCTTGGGAGGTTTTCCTTGTTCTCCGAGGAGGAGCCGGAGCTGCCGTCCTTGGAGTCTTGCCGATTGGCTGTGAGATGGAAAGGGAATGTTTTTATTGACGGTAGGCATGATTAATTTTTCCGTTTTGTATTTCTTTCAATATGAAAATGTTTGATTCAATGTCTTCAATGATTCAATTTTGCTTCTATTAGTACAAAAACATGTCCTTTAAAAAAACAGAGAGAGAGAGAGAGGGCCCATTACAGAGAATTGTTAATTTTTCCAAACATTTTGTGGTATCACATTACCTAGGTGATGGCTCCTTCAAAAAAATGTGCGTCTATAAACAGACTTTACTTGTAATTTCCTATTCCTAAATTTCCAAAGTCTCAAAATGACATAAGTCCAAGAGTAAATGACCCTCAAATTTTATGACAACAAATATTTTAACGTTCGAGAGAAAAGAGATCATCCTGTACAAAATTATTCTTATACAAATAGTGCAGTGGGTTCTTAACGTGCAAAGGTAGTGACTCTCCTCTACGCGGGGCCTCCCCGTAACGTCCTACCCTCGGGACGGTGAATTAGCAAACAAACATCTCATTGTGATAAAAGCTCAGACTTGGTACTAACCTGGTCTGCTTGGTGTTGAGCTGGGTGCAGGCATGCTGGTGCTGCTGGCATCCGAGCCCTGGCTACTCTGCTCATGCATACCCCCTCCCTGGCTGCCTGAGGTGTTTGAACTGCCCACCACGTAGCTGGAGCTGGAAGAGGAGGAGGGGGGATAACTGCCAGGGACGTTGGACCCGGAGGAGGCACCGGAGGAGGAGGAATGGTGACGAGAGGTGCGGAACATGCTGGCATCGGGCTGTTCCTGGTTCAGGAATGGAGCTAAGGAGAAGAAAAAAAAGGGATTGTTACAGATCAGTTATATTAACATTTTAGCTAAGAGTGCAAATAATTTCAAGATCACATTTTCTTGACCCCAGGGCCCCGTCTTACAAAGAGTTGATATCAATCGCAACTATGTACATAAGAGATAGGAGACTGCAAACATGAGATTGATTTTAGGACTAGCGATTGATTTTGATCAATTGTAACTCTTTTGAAGACGGGGTCCCTGGGTTACTCACACTGCGTTGTATAACAACTCATGCCTGCTTGGGTTTACTCATAAAATTTGTAGCAAAATATGTTTGCCATTTCTTAGAAGATTACACTTCCTTCACTTCAATTTCTAGCAATATCGGCATGCATTTTCATTACCGGTGTTAGTTTTTAATGCGATATGCAACCCAACACTATTCTTGGAATATGCATGATGTTTAAGGAATTTAATCTATGGTAATCTTTGGGTTTCAGAGCTCTCCCAAGAAGATATCTTGAACAATTACTTATGTGACACCCATTAGTAGTCCTTCTTTCCACAAGTTTTCACCTTTCCACAAAACAGAATGTGCCAATAACCCAGGGCATTTTCTCCTAAAACTTCTGTACGTTTAATTTCACCAACATCACAATAAACTGTGTTGAGTTTTGTGAAGTTTATGTACAACTCGTTTTAATTTGTTGATAGTCTAAGAGACAGCGCCTTGTATACTTTGGAAAAGGCGCTATATAAATGCAATTATTATCATTATTACTATTTCACAACTTTTGACCATTTTGTGATAAATTGAACTGCTGACGATCTGATGGCACACTCACCAACATAGGCCCTGCAGAATTGTGCGTAGAGTTTGAGTTTGTCTGCTTCGGGGAGGTGAGCCACGTCCGTGAACCAGACGTCGACGGGTTCGTTGCTGAGCTTCTGAGCGTACTTCTTGCCAATCTTCATGATACCATCCTGGAACGTCTTGGCGATGGGGGCGTGTCTACCCAAACGACAACCCTGCGCAACAAGAAGGAATCGTCAAAGACATATTTGGTAAATGCAATGCGCCATTTAAGCTCTAGGAATTCAGCAGACTCTCAATTTTGACTATTTTAAATCAGAACTTAGCTGGAGAGTTTTTTTATCATTTTATATCATGAGCAATTATGCTAACATAGCCAGAAGACTGATTGATTGTGTGATGTGTTAATTGCTCTGAAGTCCATCTCTACGTTGCATTCTTAATTTCAAAACTATACTCCACCCTAACCTAAAGCTAATCTAAAATGTTATATTCTAAAATAGTCCTCCTTCTTGCTATGAACAGCAACATTTATCTGACCTCGTACAAATAATCGACCTACTCAAAATAAATACCAATATTCATCCTGAATAAGAGCCATTACTGTCAAGCTTTCATATCAGAAAGGAGAGTTTGGGGGGAAAATGTAATACGTTTGGTGTTTTGAACAAAAAGAGAGGAATATAAGGCTCATGACATTTAGTTTGGAGGCAAAATATGACTCATTCCTGCAAAATTGACCATTTTCGTAATGTAATCAAATTTAATGCACAAATCTCTGTTAAGTGCCTTGTTACAAATCATTTCAATAGTCAGAAAATGCGAATTGCATTTATAGGACAAACATTATGTCTTGTCCTACCTAACAATACGTAATATAAGCAATTCGCATTTTGGCTATTGCCATACAATTATACATAACAGGTGAACAGGGATGCCAACCTTTCAGAGCACAAATCAGTAACCATAAGGCTCAAAATCAGTAATTTGGGGAATAAATCAGTAATTTCCTATGCGGCGCCATGAATCTTAAAAGAATGGCAAGCGGACGCATGCGGCATGATTATCTGAAATTTGTTGTGATTTTACTCCCACAAAGTTGCTAAATATTGATTTTCAGTTCATCACAACACATAAGTTTTCAATGAAAAATTGGCTTCTATTAAGAGAATACTTGATAATTTTCCATCTTTCTCATGCAGCGAGTGCTGGATAGCCACCATACTGTACAGCACTTGCTACGATAGATCCCTATGCGCAAAAAAAAAAAAAAAAAAAAAAAAAAAATTAGACAACATTCCGTACTGCCGTAATGGTCGTTAATTTCCGTACCAATTACGGGAAATCCGTACTAGTTGGCATCTCTGGGTGAATGAAATAATTTTTAACCGGGCACTTGTAAACAGAGATTTGTGCATTAAATTTGAATACATTACGAAAATGGTCTATTGGAGTGATTGGCAGCTCGATTGACCTGGGACCTGTTTCACAAAGCCTTTTTGCAATGACAAATGAAAAAAATCAGGGACAAATCTGTTGATAACCAATCAGAAGCAAGGATTTCAGTAGCTTATAACAAAAACTGTCATTTGTCACTGATGACAAGTTTTGTGAAACGCCCCCCTGATGAAGGGGTTACCTTACCTCATAGACAGCAGTGAGTTCCTTGAAGAACATGGTGGCACAGCGTAGGATATATTTGTTCTCGGGAACCAGGGCTATGTATGCTACATCCCTGGCAGATGAATAGGGCTCCAACATCAGCTTCTCCTGCACATCAAAAAGACAAATTCAAACATGTAATATTCTTCATCTGAACTCCCTTTTTTTCAATTCAGTAGTCCGATCTTCAGTTTTTCTTTACAAATAGCAAATGCTAGAAGCTATAGTAAAACAAGAACCTTCAGCGATTCCAGACTTTGGAGCCATAATTTTTCTCCCAAAGAAAGAGACTTCAGTAGATTGAAGTTTTCAGTGTTCTACTTCAAATGTTGTGAATCTTGACCACTCTTAAAATTTGTGAAAGATCTGGTTTATATAAGTATATTCAATCAAGTTTGAAGTTACACAATCAGCATACATTGTCTGTCTGACAACCCCCCCCCCCCCCCCCCCCTAGGAAAAAATAGTTCAGTTCTGCTAGCAGCTACAAATAATAACAATAAGTGATAATAATAGTTGAGTCTTGTAGTACAGCGCTTGTGTCGGGCACAGTGCCGCTCCTAATGCTCAATTATAATAATAATAATAATAATAATAATAATGTGACTTATATCGCGCCAAATCCACTCTGTAGAGTGCTCAAGGCGCGTGTAAACAGGAAAAACGATCAAGACTTGAAAAGGAATGTTTTGAGATGAGTTTTGAAAGAATCAGAAGATAAACATTTTCTGATGTCTTCAGGAAGGCCATTCCATAATTTAGGACTAGAGTATGCAAATGATCTTTCCCCCCACGTTTTGGTAATTTTTGGGGGAAACCCTGGCTTTAGCATGGCTGCCATTATAGCACTCAAGCATTTAGAAGAATTGATCGATTCTTGCCAGGTACCCATTTACCTCACCCGGGTCAAGTGCAGCAAATGTACATTCACATTTGAAACCTGGTATGTATATCTGAAATAATGCAGCCATCAACCTTTACAGGTATTACCTCAAAATATCAACAACAACAACAAACATCTCTATTAACACCTACATTTGCATGGGGAATATATCTTAAAGTGATCATACAAAATAACTATGCCTAATTAACATGTAAGATGAATCAATTTAGTATTTGTTCAAATATATGATATGTTTGGAGCTGGAAGAGCATTAACTGTTGATAAATAATATCAGTTGGCACCCTTCTGGCTCCAAAGAGAAAATATGTTTTAGCCTTCCACCAAACCAACTAGACATGTATGCAAACAAAATACAGACATGATGTCACTTTTTAATGAGCGCTAGCTGCTGCTCCTTCAAAATTGGGTATTATCAAGAAATTTGCTAATGTATATGACCTAGGTTTGAGGTTCAGCCAGGGTAACTCGTAGTGCACATGTTTGCATTCATCAACGTTTCAGGCCAAGTTTGTTTTCACCTTCATGATTTATGCAATGACTAAGAGTCTGAGAAAAAAACTAAAACCCTGTGAATCTAATCCCTCTTTATGGGCATAGGATGGCCTTGGCATGCATTAGAGTATAGGTGTTGCGAGCACAACAGAAAGCATTGGTAGAGGCAAGTCCTAATATTGGGGAAACTGAAACCTAAAACTTTCAGGGCATGAAACTTTTGTTAATTGTTAGGGACAGCCTTTGACGCAGTTAAAAACTTTCGCGACTTTCAAAAACTTGAAAGTGATCCAGTTCAGTTTCAAATATGTAAATTAATCTTATTATTATTTTGCAAAATGGAACTCCCATTGAGTTCTCGTGAAATTCCTGAGAGCTTGATGCACAAAACAGTTTCCAGTCTTACGGGCTAAATGCTCTTCGGTCAGGCATAGGATGAAGGATTCTCTCCAGGATTGTAACTGACTTTTGAAACTACTCCAAGTACAGGTTGTATGATATTATCAATTAATTAGTCATGGGAGAATCCATACAAGTTAATTTGTGTATCTTGGTTTTCATGTCTCATTTTCTGACAGAATGCAGAATAAATTATGATCTGTATGATCTGTCTGAAGCTGGCTTCAATACAAACAGTAGAGGACGAACATAATTACATGGTGTAACCCATAGACGGTTAAATAGACGGTTTACTAACATATTCAAATTTTTCCTGGCGACTTAGCACCAAGTTATTCCATTAACCTGTTATTCATGAATGAACTCCAGTACTTAAAATCCAGTCTGCAGTCTAGCAAGCCTCGGGCAAGCTTTTAGGTTGTCAACAACAAATTTTGTTTCAAAAGTATTCACAAAATTGGAATATGTTGGTAAACTGGTCTATTCAGAAGACAAGCAGTAGGTTAGACTTACCCAGTAGTAGAGGGCGAAAGGTGAAGATGAAAGCCAGTCCTTGTCATGCCCGATCATAAGACGAGGTATGGGGAGGGGTTCAGGGGTTTCAGCTGGACCTGTCAAAAGAAGTAAACACCCACTTTAGCAACCACCATACATTTATAGATACCACCTTTTTTATTCCCCTAGAAAATTATATTCTATTTGAATCTGTACAGACCCCCTGCCTATGGAGACCCCTTTTCTTGTCTCCCTGAAGTGGCCTTTAAATACAAGTTTCACTGTAATTTTAGTGCCAATTCATAGCTATCTTTGTCCCATACGCTATATATCACATCAGAGATTTTAGTATATAAGAAGCCCTACTAGAAATTGCAACGGACCAAAGATGAATTAAACGTTCAACATTCAATTTCTGTTTGTAACTTGACAATGTTTGTTGATGTATGGGGCATCAAATGACAAAATACTGTGGACTTGCCTAACAGTGATTTCAGTCACTCTACATACAAATAAATGAATTCAATACATATTCATATTCAGATCAGTTCCTTCAAGCATGTAATCATAAATTATAAAGTAATCTGTGATTAGTATCACTTAATGACCTTTGTTTTCTTCAATCCTTATCATGGACTGTTCAAATAATTCACTTGAATCAAAGTGCCATGTGTGGTAGTATGATAAATGAATAAAATGCTGTTTGTACAAGACCATCACACCACAACCAGACAATGATCAGTCGATTGTCGTACATGATTTGCAGCAAACCACTTGAAAAGCCAGGAAACGTATTTCCTGCTTAATGTGTAATTGCGAAAAATAGATATAAAACACGCGAGAGGAAGCGAGGGGAAAATGGAAAGATCAGACGGACACACGTGCAAGAGGAAAGGTGCTAGAGGGGGAGAGAGAGAAAGAGAGAGAGAGAGAGAGAAAGCAAGAAGATGATGGGGGGGGGGGGGGAGGAGTGGGGAGATAGAGAGTGAGAGACAGAGACAGAGAAAGGAAAGAAGAGATAGTTATACTAGACTTCAAATTTGTCAGCAACAAATGAAGAAATAGGGAAACAACAGAAAGACATAAACATGAGAAAACAAAATAGAGATCAAGTGTTAGAGAAAGAGAAGAGATATCAAAATGACAGAAATAATAAGTACAGCGAAAAATAGAGGAAGAAAAGAAATGAAAAAAAGAGACGGAGAGGGAGATGGAGAGAGAGACAGAGATAAAGTGAGAGAGGGACATAGAAAGAATGAGAGAGAGAGAGAAAGAGAGATGGAGAGGGAGATGGAAAGAGAGACAGAGATAAAGTGAAAGAGAGACAGATAGAGAGAGAGAGAGAGAGAGACAGAGATAGAGTGAGCGAGACAGAGATACAGTAAGAGAGAAAGAGAGACGGAGAGAGAGAGAGAGATGGAGAGAGAGAGATGGAGAGACAGAGAGAGATGGAGAGAAGGAGAGAGATGGAGAGACAGAGAGAAAGAGAGAGAGAGAGAGAGAGAGAGATGGAGAGATAGAGAGACGGAGAGAGAGTTTAAGAGTGAGAGAGAGATAATAAAATTGACTGACTGACCTCTGGCACCAATGTTGAAGAAGACCTGCCATGTGAGTGGACCCTGTACAGTGTAAGGCTTCTCCCATAACCTCGTAGTTCTCTTCTTCTGTATGGCATCCTGCAGCAACGGTTGCAGTGAACTCAACGTCCGCACCACGTCCTGCGAAGACATCGTGCTTCGAGCCATTGCTGTAACAAACAAACATTGATAGAAACTTGGTTAAATCCTGCAAAATGTAAACAAAGATAAAAACTTGGTTGATATGCCGCAAATGAGATGCCCTTAAAAGATGTGCAGAAGCACCAACAAAAGAATGCCACCCTGCAAAGACATGACATGATGCCTGGAGCTAATGCTGCAATAGTATCAAAATGTAAATCAAACCTATGTTGATAGAGGTATAATCCATGCACTCCATTTAATTGTACACATGTTTTTCCTCTAGATTCATTCATGGGGGGGGGGGGGGTACTTGTGGAATTCATATACAATTTGTACTATACAATGATGATGGTTATGATGATGATGTTTCACAGCATTTGTATGACGCCATATATCTGTTTAAAAAAAAACATTCAAAGGTGCTAGCCCCTCCAATAAAGTTAGCACTTAAATGTCTGAAGGAAGATGTGAGTTTTGAGTGAAGCTTTGAAGTGGTCCAGGTTGTCAATCTAGTCTAATAGAAATACTAGATTAGAACTGTAAGTTCACAAATTGTTACAGAAAAATGTGTAACATAATACTTTGTCACCGCTTGTCTTCCATTTAATAATACATCTCATTGTAAACAGGATTGTACTGCATCATCCTAATGGTTTTAAAAGTGTTTTTTTATTACGGACCTCAGAATTGTACTGAATCAACACATGACTTTTCAGTTATAGGGGGAAAAATACTGTATACTGTTAACACTGATCTACACCTACTTTTAAACCATGTGTCATAACCTAAGAGACTTGGACAGAAATATGATAGAAATAGAATTGCTAGGTACAACATGATGAGGGTATGGGGTGAAACATATTCTAAGAGAAATCAAAACAATAATGGGAAACAAAATTATGCTTGAAGGTAAATAAGACGGGGGTATGCCACCCCCCCCCCCTATATAATGCAAAAATAAATGTACATGATATATCATTAAGGATGATGCCTTTGCATGGTTCTACAATCTCAATTTGCCACTTTAGCTCCAAAATGTCGTACATAAATAGAAGGTTATCAAAGGGCAGGGAAACTTGACAGCATTCTATGTTAAAGCCCGTCTGTACTAGTTTGGCCAGGGGGATTAGACCTCCCTGCAAGGTCACTGACAGGTGGTTATCTCATCAACTCAGCTCTCAATTAACATAAGAAAAAAGGGATCATGGGGGACCAACAGACACCGATTAGGCATTGTTTGCTATATAGAGGGCGCAAGTAGCTATAAGTAGTGCAGTGGGGCTTTAAAAGAATAGTATTGTCTCCCTATTCTCTAGAGCTAATAGGGCATCGATTTCTATATTTTGACAGACTTAAAATCCTTCAGGCTCACAATATGAACGATTCAACCCAGAATACACAATATTTGTTGGAATGGAGCAGAACAAGAGTATGTGCCAAAAGAAAGGGGCAGAGTTCAAACTACAGACAGGCAAGTTTGACGATAATATACAAAACAGGTGTCGCTCCGGGACAGAGTGTGCCAAAGTGATATTCCAATATGTTCCAAGGTTCAAGTGTTAGAATGTAATAATTCATGACATTTGCCCTTTTGTGTATGCAATGCAACCCTTTTCCATTCCACATGTACATATGGATGATGAAAGATATCACTAAAATGCTTAAAAGATCTTAAAATTCTTATACTTGACAGATCAGTTCAAGGGTTTATTTTTACAACTTCCTAAAATAACCAAATTCAATTACTTCTTAATGAAACTTATTTTTGTATTAACTTATCTTATATGGTTTGCTCTAGACAAGGGGGGGAAAGGGAAGGTTTTCTCCCCTTTCATTTCTTTAAATAGTTCTGGCTAGAGATCCCTGGACTCAATTTATCTTAAAAACTATGAAGTGTACATACTCTACAAAAATAAAGTGACAAGTAATTCAAAGTGTTTTTATAGAAAAAAGTCGAGAAGTACACTACACATTGACCAGACCAGAGACAGACAGACAGAGAGAAAGTGAGACACAGAAGGAGGGGGACATAGAGAGAGAGAGGGGGGGGGGGTGGGGGTGGAGGAGACACACAGAGAGGGGGATGGGAAAGAGAGAGGGAAACAGAGAGGGTCAGAGGCAGAGACAGAAACAGACAGAGAAAGCAAGAAAGAAAACAAAGGAGAAATAGCAACAGAGAGAGAGAGAGAGTGAGAGAAAGAATCACAAACAGAGCAAGAGAGAGAGGGAGGGAGAATCACATACAGAGCAGAGAGAGAGAGAGAGAGAGCAGAGAGAGAGAGAGAGAGAGAGAGAGAGAGAGAGAGAGAGAGAAAGAGAGAGAGCAAGGATTGGTAAAGGTTAATCATAGTCTGTATCAAAGCTTGGGCATGACTGACTTCTGTGATTAAGAGAGGCGGGGGCACAGTCATACATGACTCATCACGTAGCCCCCCCTCTCTCTAAAAAGATGAGTTATCTCGTAATATTGGCCTGCATAACAGGAAGAGGGTACTTGTTGCGGATACACCAAAAAATGAGGATTTCGTTAAAATATCTCAACTTTTCGTACACAGGCTTTGGGCATTTTTGCAATGCTCTCTCTCTCTTCCTGTGTGTATTTCTTGGTCTTAGTTTTTGCCCAAATGATGAAATATTGAGGTAAAGTTTTTTAAATATAGCCGGAAATTTTGTGCTAAAACTTCAAATAATGATTTTTATAACAAATTTAAAAACCCTTGTAATAACCATGGAAAAAATTGAATTCCACAAAGAGAACAGAATTTCATTCTTGACACTTTCATGCAGGAAAACTTTGATGACATCCATCTTGCATATGTTGAGCCGTATAACATTTAAAGCCTTAAACCTTTCAGATCTTTTTTTTTTTCTGTTATAAAAGCTATATCATTAATTAAAGCAAGATGATGATCTCTTTCCTTCCTCAATAACTATGTTTCTCAATTACTTGTGAAAGTCTTTCAAGTTTATAAACTAAATATAGCTTCCTGCATAACTTTAAAATAATAATAACTACAAATGTATGATACATTCTTTCTCAAGAGGCACTGTAGTATTTTAACAATTGCAAGTTAATAGAATGATTATCCTTTTAAGTTCACAAGATTATGATAATACATAATCTGTGCAATAAGCCCCCTGCCAGCACAGTAAATTAAAGGTTCATTTGGTGCAAACTGTGATATCATTTTCAGGGAGATTATGGGGTATTAAAGAGTAAAAAGTATGTAATCCTTGATAATAGGAGAATGTGCAGAGGATTTCTCACTTATTGAAGAGGGGAAGGAATCACAAAATGCCTAAAGCAAAAGGAATCTTTTACGAGCTGATCAAGTAGTGAAGTGTTAAACGACTCTGTGTACATAGATATAGCTCATGAGACAGGTTGAAGTGTTTATTAAAGGAAATAAATGCAATGGAAATGAGAATTGGGAGTAAAAGTGTGGCATAAAAGCATATCTAATATATAAAATTATTTGCATATTTTATCAGCATCAAAGTAACAACCACTCATGCTGTGTTTTATTTGTAATCAGACCTACATCCTGTTTTACACAGTAAGCATTCAAAGTTTAGGGACAATCAATACTTTCCTTTACGCGCATTTTATTGTAATATTTTATTTTATCTTATTTTAAGTATTGTACATTTCGAATGTACAAACTGAAAAGTAAATTCGTACATGCAGGCTTCTTGGCGGAAGTTTATTCACCCTTAGGCTGAAATGGACTAAATTCCGGATTTGCAGCATCGGAGGGAACGGTTTAGGACTAAGGCAATTAATTGTACAGGTTGAGAACATGCAAATACATGCTACCCTTGTGAACTGTCTTATACCCTTGTTGGGAGAATAGACCCGTCTAACTAATTTTATGCATATTTCACTTGACAAATCAAAAGCTTGCCAGACAGAGCAACATTTAATGTATACATAGTGGATTTCCTCTGCAGAGATGGCATTATGTATTGCAGGGGGTTTAACTATTTAACAACCAATGATTCTGGATTGAAGCATTCATACATTTATTTAAATACAATAGTAAACAGGTCTTTTTGCCCTTGATCCCCCCCCCCCCCCCCCCAAAAAAAAAAAATGCTTGATATTTCAACCAAGAAACAATGTGCCGTCAAAACCCTGCCTGCCTAAAAGATCAGCATAGAGGTGTTGTGGTCAAGTGGATATGTCACCGGACTGTGGATCACGAGGCCTGCAGTTTGAGTCCCGCCGCGGCACTAATGTCCTTTGTTAAGACATTAATCTATATTTGCCACACTCAACTCAGGGTACCTGGTAGGATTATTCCTTGAAATGCACTGTGAAAAAGCCGGAGGTAAAGCTAGGGTAATAATTTCAAAAGCTCTTTGGAAGCACATAAGCAAAAGAGACGGTAATTCATAACGTATTATACGCTTTACAAGAACTGAATATTATTATTATTATATTCATTAAGACAGATTCCGACTTGAACACTCACCTGGTGAGTAGGGCCAGCTATGTAGACAGGAGCTCTTGAGAGTATCGTCCATCTTACTCCCAGCGGTACCATCCATGAGAAGCCGTCCCAGATCCAGCGCAGCAAAACAAGCATCACAGCCGTCTGAACATGCATCATGGGAGAGCACAAAGAGAATGGTATACTTTGTTGCATGCAGTGTTCATAATATTATTATTATTATTTTTATTAAGTGTTTGGCGTCACCTGTGCCAGGGAGGCGAAAAGCGAACTGAATCACTGTAACCCTTGGGTCTCTCCTCCCGGTATAACTGATTGGGGGTGTGCAGGGGGTGTGCAGGTGACCACTACACCGGGGTTTCCCCCTACTCTTATATGAATAGTGCTGTGGGTTCTTAACATGCAAAGGTGGTGACTCTCCTCTACACTACACAGGGCCTCCATTAAACATCCTATCCGAGGGATGGGAGGATAGGCCCCCATTCGCACATGAAGTGATAAACCACTCTAAAACGCCATCATGGCAAAACTTTACATGAAACTAAATGGCAAAGGGGCATCACGGAGAAAGGGGTTGGAAGAAGAAAAAGAAGAGCTGTTTGCAACATTGATCCTTCTGGGTACTCCCTGGTCTGTATGTTATAAGATACAGAATTGTGAAGGGAACTACATGTAAACCCATCTCATTTAATAGGATAGGCCACATTCACACATTAAGTGGTAAACTACCCCTAAAACACCATCATGGCAAAACTGCGCATGACAATAAATGGCAAAGGGGCATCAAGGATCTCTCCGGGCACTCCCTGATCTGTGAAGGGAACTACACCCATCACGCTCATGTCCAAATGAGCCTAAACGGTCAAATTTGCAACGATAACTTTAACTTCCATTCGTTGATCATCTGCATAACGAGTAATCAACATGAGATCAATATTTTGTTCAAAGATTCAAAGCTTTTTCAAAAAGTTCAAAGATGTTCCGTTCACAAGACAAAAGCATGGCACCGATATACTGGAATCCCGTCATGCCAAGCAAAGTCCTACAAAATTATTTGACAGGTCCAGTTGAGTTGCCGACCTTGAAGGAATGAGTGGATGATGAACTTACCATTGATTTCAATCTGGCTCCTGGCCAGAGGACCTGAACTGTTGATACCTCTCTTGTGAACACACCCTGCAAGCCTCGCCAGCGTGGCATACGGACTGTTACACTGTTCCTGAATCAATCTCAATACACACTTAGCTGTCCTTGAAACCTCTTTCCCATCTTTCTCGCTCGACGGCTCCTCCACCGACAAGAGCGGCTTGCGGTCGGGCATGCCCGCCAGCATGGGATTGTCTTTGTGGAATGTCCAGAGGGCCGCATCGGCCGGCTGTCCCGTTATTTCAGATTCGTCTTCGGCAAAGAGCCCGCTCCCCACGGCGTACCTTCGGTTCATGACAGCGCTGAAGCCACACTGGCACATGTTCTTGTTGCACACACACATAACGCTGCTATCAAAGTTCCTGTCTTTGTAGATGTTAAGTAGCGAGTCCGACAGCGTGAGGTTCACCAGGAGGCCATGTGCCTCTGGGATGTTGCTGGCGGGTGTGGGCGCTTCTATTGAGTTGATGTTCCTGACGTAGGAGGAGGCCTCTGAGGCAGGAGACTGCAGGTCCATGTTGGCGGCACTGCGAGGCTCCTGGCTCCCCGGGTAGGCAGCGGGGGATTGCATGAGGGTAGGTCCCGGTGCGTTGAACACTATTGGCTGGTTCATGTTCATTTCCATCTCCAAAACAAGACTGGTAAAGAAAATGAAAATGAAGAAATGTTAATAAAGATAAGCCAACTTTATTCATGCAGTCATTCAAATCTCTCACAGCCGAACTAATCACAAACAAATTATACAGAGCTTTTATTTTCATGAACACATACAAAGAGTAAACTAAATAGGACATGAGATATCACATGACTTATAGAAGCAATTAGATGAATATTTGTGAAGTGGATACTCACCTGTCCTTAGCAACAGGCAAAAGGTCTGGCTTGGGTGACAATGGCAACTGAAAGGTGGAACATGACATACAATTAATTACTCATCTTGAAAAATGGAATAAATCTGCCAAACAATCACAATCACTACCATCATCACCATTATCATCCTTACTAATATGCTTATTAGCATCATCATCGTCACCACCATCGTCATTACCAATATCGTCAATACCATCATCATCGTCACCACCATCTTCGTCATTATCTCAACCATCATCTTCATCACCATCCTCATCACCATCCTCATCACCATCACCATCACCATCATCATCACCACCATCATCCTCCTAATCCTCATCCTCATCCCCATCCTCATCATCACCATCACCATCATCATCATCATCACCATCACAACCACCACCACCACCACCACCACCATCACCACTACTAATAGCCTCATTAGAATCATCATTACTATCATCATCTCACCTGCCAAGATGGTCTGTAGTGACACGATTCGGGGATCTTGAGTGGAGGTTGCTTGCTGCTTGGTAGGGCCTTCAGTGGGGCGTACATACTGGGACCAACAAACCTCTCTGTGGGCGGAACCTTGTAAACAAAACTCCAATCCTGCAAACAAACAAGGGCATGTATTCTCCATCAATTCATCTGCCATGCATCTGGCATTAATACAGCAAAAGTGTCTTTGAATAGAAGATTTCGTTGCTTAAAAGAAAAACATCGCTGCATTTTTCATCAAAATAAAACCATGCACGGGGTTTAGAGTGAGGCAATAGATTATACATTTAGCCTGACGGTAGTGAAGTAAGAGAAAGAACTCAAGAGGAGATGAAAACACAGGCACTGAAAATGTGTGAGATGTCATGGGACATCGTCTGCTTGTGCAAGGCATGTCCATACTGTGATCTCACACATCTCAGCAGCGTTCGGAGAGCTCTTCCGGTGCTATGGCGGGGCTGTATTTAAGCTTTTTGTAATGTATAATAATCGTTACTTTGAATATTTCCAAGCATTGAATTTTGATAACCTTGTCGAATCAAAGTTTCCACTTTGCAATAATGACAATAAAGTTAGTTTTTAAAATCAATGAATATCTACTTTAATCCTCATTACCAGGTCCCTCGGAGAGGAGTTACAGCCGTCGGTCCTCTGGTGGTTTACTTTTACAGTCAGGTTAAAAAATTATTGACAAAAAATATTTTGAAAATAAAAAAACCTACCTGTATCTGCTCTGGCTTGGGGCTCCCCATGTTCTCGTCCGCTTCGATCTCGTTGAAGTCTCCTCCTGCACTGTGCTCAAGCTGCGTGATGCCCTGCACCGAGCCGTGATTGATGTAGTCGTGGCAGGGCTGGTTGACGGGAGAGAAGGCAGAGTTCTGCTGTTCCAGGGAGGGTGGGGTCGGGTACATCCGGGCAAGATCGGGACCCGTTTGACTGGAGCCTGTCAGAGCAATGATGAATTATTGTAGACCAGTTTTAGTCACATGCATTCATGATCATCAAAGCACATAGCAAAGAGCAAATCTGTTAACTGTCTCTATTGGTCTATATATTATGATCCCCTAAATATATATTCAATATTAAACTAAATATCTACACACTTTTACACATTTCAGATTGTATATCAGGCCTATTTCAATATTTCTATTCATACTCGGATCCGTTTCTTCTTGTGCTTATTATATATCATAAGTTATTAATCATCATTATAAGCAGCTCCCCCCAATGACATGTCAGAAGACTTGTTCTTCTTCTCAACTTTACAACTCTGAAACACTTATATGACAGTCTTAACAATAAAACTGACATTGACTCTGGATAATGAGCCAGACATGTATAATAAATCACTGTTTGTAAGCTCAAATTGAAAAACAAGTGGCTGATGAAATAATACCATGGGTTGCAGCAGCAGGTCTCTAACCATCAAATTGTGCGGAAGTAAGGACTACATATTTCAGTTTCATTTTCATTCAACCTTATTCTACTACACTCATTCAAAGTGAGGAAGGGAAACTTTTCATCATGTATGTGAGCTAATATTGCACATATCGTTTCTTGAGTCAGAATGGCAGAACCTCATATCCTCTAGATAATGCCCTTCTTGCTCTAAAAAGATGATGTGTTGATGCTTCTGAGGCATGGTTAATACAAACATACCAACTTAAGTGGGTTTTTCAACTAATGGGTATCAATTGGTCACATGCATCTGATGTATGTCTTTGTTTTCACTATTATTAAGTGAATGTGATATGCATGTAGAATTTAAAAAATTGAATCATTAACATTACATTCAGTACTAAGCTAGATATGACCTGTTCATGGGTTTATCAAAAAATGTATTTTACAACACAATCAAATCACATTCAAGGGGTTAATTCAATGGCATCCTAACATTGTCACATCCTTTTCTAGAATGATATCAGGAAATCTGGTTTGACTTGTGTGTGTCATGTACACTGTGTTACGTACACTGTGTCAATGTCAGGAAGGGGGATTTCCCTTGCTAGACTGTAATACCTGGCATACCTGTGGAGCTGTACACCACAATCAAATCACATTCAAATGGTAAATTCAATGGCCTCCTAACATTGTCACATCCTTTTCTAGAATGATATCAGGAAATCTGGTTTGACTCGAGTGTGTCAAGTTCACTGTGTCAATGTCAGGAAGGGGAATTTCCCTGGTTGGACTTACCTGGCATACCTTTAGAGCTGTTCAACACATTCAAATCACATGCTAGAGGTTAATTCCACGGTCTCCTAACGTTGTCAAACACTGTCTAAGATGATATCAGGAAATCTGGTTTGACTCGTGTGTGTCATGTACACTGTGTTATGTACACTGTTTCAATGTCAGGAAGGGGAATCTCCCTAGTTGGACTTACCTGGCATACTTTTGGAGCCGTACAACACATTCAAATCACATTCCAGAGGTTAATTCCATGGTCTCCTAACGTTGTCACATACTGTCTAAGATGATATCAGGAAATCGAGTTTGACTCGTGTGTGTCATGTACACCGTGTTATGTACATTGTGTCAATGTCAGGAAGGGGGATTTCCCTAGCCAGACTTACCTGGCATACTCGTGGAGCTGTAAACCACAGTCCAATCACATTCAAGGGGTTAATTCAATGGTCTCCTAATGTTGTCACATACTGTCTAAGATGATATCAGGAAATCGGGTTTGACTCGTGTGTGTCATGTACACTGTGTCAATGTCAGGAAGGGGTATTTCCCTAGTTAGACTTACCTGGCATACCGGTGGAGCTGTGTAATGAGTTGCCGAAGGGTTTGGTTGATGATTCTTCCCCTCGATGGATCACCTGGGACACCATGTCATCAAAACCCTGAAAGAATCAAATAACAAAGTTTTATCCTCAACGCTGATCAGACACTCGTTCCAGCGACACTTAGTCAGGGCCCTGTCATACAGAGAGTTGTTATTAATCGCAACTTTTCGATTTATATTAATCGCAACTATGTACATAAGACATAGGAGACTGCAAACTTGCGATTTTATAAGAGGACTTGCGATTAATTTAGATCAATTGCGACTCTTTGTAAGACAGGGCCCTGGACTTTAATTCAGCTGAGACATAGGGTTATAGCTCGGGGTGTGATTGGGATTTAGGTTCAGCTTAAGGCCTCGACTTAGGCTTAGGCATAGGCTGATGGTCAGGGTAAGGGTTAAGTGTAATGTTAGGCCGAGGGTTGAAGAAAGAAAATGGGTTTATTTTATAAAATTGACCCCTGAGCATTTGTGGCTGGAGAATGTACCATACAGTTGTTTCAGCACTGGAGAGTGACCTCAGCGACCTCAGTGCTCTTGGTATGAATTTGACATTTTCCTTTTCATACCTCTGAGACAGGGACTGCTTCTTAGACATTTTGCAATGCTATCATGTGAAAATGCATCTAGAATTCGGCATCACCCACACATCAATTATAAACTGAATTATTTTAGTACATGTTCCATAGTAAATGCAAAATCGTTTCAAGGACCACTTCTTCAAGGCTTCTACGATCATTACCTTGATTGTACTACTGCCGAGACAGTTGGATTGTCCTTGATCCATCAAAAGTTTCTCTTACATGTTAATTTGACAAAGGACCAAAGGGAAAACAGTAGGGTCAACTACAGGGTGAACTTTTCTGGCAACGGCAGAGGAAACTTTCCTGATGATTTGCTTCTCCAGCTACGCCGCCGCCGCGTAAATAATGGCCAAACGTCTTGGAGGGAACGACAGGTTTCCTGTTTAGGAGCGCATCATTTCCTCCCTCTGCCCGAGATGTGCACACAATATTTAGTGTGTGTTCTGTCTCTGGCAGGAAACGAGCCCACTCACGGGAATAGGCATATGTCATCAATGTATGTCGGCCAAGATAACAGCAGAAGCACTTTCCTAGCTTCTCTTTCTTTTACGGTTCATGTACGAAACGGATTGTTTTGTCGGTTTCTTTACTACATACACAAGCGGAGTAGCCAGTATCAATCCTGTACTTTGTATGTGTATTGCTTAAACCTAGGTAATTGTGCTGTCTATTTTCATTGAAAGTAAAAATAATTGAAATTAACGACCCAACTAGCGCTGTGTATCTATGCACAATGTGTCTCGCCCACCAGACTGTGGCAAAATGCATTCTTTTTAACCATGCTACAGGGACTAGATTTCAATACAATATTAGAGTTGGAGAGGTACAAACATGTGGTTGGAATATGTTCAATACAAATTAAACAAAATTAAAGTCCTGCCAAAATGTTATAACTTGTTTCAAACATTTGTACCACAATTTTCCAAATGCTACAGTTAGAAAGGGGTGACAACTTGACTATGTACTGTACACATTGCCCATATTACGGCCACCATTTCAAGGATTCATTGAAATTATGATGCATTACATTTTAATGGTCCAGCCTTTATATCGTGAAGGATTCATCACATATTCCTTTCAGGATAGGATTTATCTTTAAGGCTAAATTGATCATGTAACAATCTTCAAATTGACAACATTAATATTTTTATTTCATTTTTATATTGTTAAAGTAAATTGTAAAGACTCTGAAAACAATATACATGGGCAAGTTTTTTAAATTACAAATGTTTATCTAAAAACGTTCACGAAACAAAAAGGATGCAGTGTGTGCAAAAAATGTTTGCCCTTTCTACTTGTTTATCTTGCATATTTTTAGGGCTCTGAATCAACAGTTATAATATGGAATGAGTGTCGCAAAATAGCATGATACTTTTCGTTACACAAGCCCAATCTTATTGACTCACCCCATCGTCATCATCCGAGGATGAAGATTCAAAGAGTCTCTCCAGATCGCCGACCCCTGTGACCTTGATGTCATCTATGTGCATCAAGCGTTTGGTCTCCCCCTTGTTGGGCAGTGCTTTGTTTGCTGCAGCTGCTGTCAAGAAAGTAAAGTGTAATGCATAAAGAACGTCATAAATTTGCAAATTGAAAACTACAAGGAAGGGTCCTACAATGTTTTAATTGTTTTAAAGTCCAGGCTAAAAATGTTTGGGGTTGTGTGCAGTGTGCACCATGGTCCATGCTAACATGTGAGCATTTTCATAGTGCTGCATGTGCAGGGGATCTGTCTTACTTTAGAGCTCTGCTTTCCAAAATGAGACACAACAAAATGACATAAAAACTGTAGGTATGCCCTCTGAGCTCGAATGAAGTGTTTATCATACAAACTAACACTGTATAGTATAACCCATTCCTGCTCTCAAACCAAATGCTAAATTTTTGGTAATGGTCCTAAAGGCAACCCATCTTTAATGGCCACCGGTCTTCAGTGGCCACTCTTATGTTTGTTTGTTTGTTTTTTATACCCCACTGCTAAGAAAGCATGTGTTTGCTTGTAAGTAAGCAGCCAGGGGACAGACGGCTATAAGTCCTTTCCCAAGGGACTTGGAAATGAGGATTGATGCCTTACCAAACGGCACTAGCTCATCCATTTGGTTTCAAACCCGGACCTCTTTGTTATGAGACCCCTGCTCTACCACTGAGCCATCATGCCTCGCTCTTAGAAGAGAGAGGACATGGTAAAATCACACTCGACAGGCAATCTCCCTACAGTGACCTATTTTCTTTATCCCTTGGTTTGACTGTACGATATATCCTTGCTTTTACAGGTGGGAATACAATGAGCCATAACCTAAAGAGCTACCCAGAGTGAGAATATTTTCTTTGGAGATGGTGGACAATTTGAAAATGAAGACTTGACGAACCCATGGCTTTGGAGGGATCTGTGCTGAACACATTGGATTGTCCGTCGGCTGTCAAGGTCTCGGGTCTGGGTTTCTCTTCCTCAGCTCTCCTCTGAACCTCATCGTCCTAAAAAAATGGAGTATAAAATGAACGACAATGAAGATTGGAATCACAACTAGAATGATCACTTTGAATTTTATCTAGCCACATATTAAATCAATTATGAGGTCATCATCATTTGCTGCAGGCTTGAGTTGCTCCAGGCCTTAATTAAGAAAAGATATATACTTTATCATAAGTTAACACTCTTCTGGTCCTCAAAATGATATTTGGTTGGAATTTGGGTTGATATGGAGTTTTAGGGTAAGTGATCAGGATATCCAGTTCAGCTATTTTTAGGAAACTAACCGTGGAATAACTGTCATCAGAGCATGTGTCGTACCATTCTCTCATCCCCCTCCCACCACCACCAACCCCCCCCCCCCCCCCCCCCCCCCGTTTAGTTCATGTTTGATACTGAATATGATACTGTGTGAAAATAAATGTAGTTGAATACTTTGTTAAAATAAGACTCTTTGCAGCAGAATGACTTCCCAATCAACTCTTGTATATCCCTTCAAACTAGATTTGCTGGGTCATAATTGCATGTTACATTGAATTCATGATCAATGCAATAGAGCCATTGGTAATTACACAATACTAGCTTGATTGAAGCACTACAATCTGCCCTATCCCACCTCTTATTTACTAAAAATAATAAATACTCAAGGATTGCAGACACTCAAAGCTATACTAAAGCTTCACATGTCTGCACATTCAACTGTACTAAAGTGCCAAAACTGCAGACTTAAGATTGAGAACACAAATACATATTTAATCTATTTTACACATATCCTCTGGCTACCATATCAATATCATTAAAAGTTTATTCTCTACACATAGGAAATAAATGCACTACAGGAACTACAAACAGGAAAGGCATTACATCCTTTGTGCAGATTTTTCCCAGAATGTTGAAGTTTTCTAAATGTTAAGCACGCAAGACTTGCAATAAATTTTTAAAGTTCTAACAAAGCTGTAAATCATCCAATACAATATTTGATGCATAACAAAGTCAAGGCCGGCATGTTAACTGTAATGGGCATTTATCTCTCAGACAATTGAATATTAGAGGGATTGGGTAACTTTGTCTCAGATTCTGAAACAAATTCTGGATTTAGCTATGCTGCAATGATAATTATAACCTTTAGGTCAGTCAGGAACCCCATGACTTTTACAAGCCGATCACTTGTCTGATTATCAAGATGTTTTTGATTGGAAATCAAAATCAAATTTTGCCTTTTCCTAACGGTTTTCATAACACTACAGTCTATTGGGGAAAACGAGTATGGTTAAACCGGTCACTCAAATTTTTACTTTTTCGAGGCATTTCTTGATCATTTTGAAGCACAATTTTTGTAGGGCTTCAATATTACACATAGGGCCGTGCATCTCATATTTAACATTGTTAAACGATGCCTTTAAAGCTATTATTCAATTGCTCGTGTGTGCATACTCTACTAATGACATGAGAGGGACAACAATACAAACATTTGCATATGTAAGATTTATTAACTACCAATCTTTGATTTCTATTTCTCTTACCTTAATCTTGCTTTTCTTGATGCTGGGTCTTCTCGGCCCTCCTCTCGTCCTTCCATTAGGTTTCATTCTCCCTCTGCCCGAGATGGGCATTCTACCACCCTGCTAGAAAAAACAGAGAGGATTAGTAGAATACACTATATCACCCTGGTATTTAAAAAAAAAAGTGTATCAATATTCTATCATTCATCCATCCTACTAGAAAAAACAGTTTGGAGTATCAATAAACTTTATCCCCCTGCTAGAAAAATGGGAGGTTCAATATGTCAATACACTTAATCACCCTACTACAACAACAAAAAGCTAAGAGAAACAGAACCAGAGAGTGCCATTCTCTCCACTCAAGTTACGTTGACATGTATTGCATAATAAGAGGATTTCCAGTTATTTTTTTGTTATAGAACTACAGTTAGTAAGGGAGGAGGAAAAGGAGGAGGAGGAGAAGAAAGAATGAAGAAGAATTATTTGTACAGAATTAGCAGCTTGTCACTTGGTGCTCTTTAAATAAATAGACTGGAGGTATAAACAGGTTCATGTGAGTCCATATCAGCCAGTGTCATTATAATTACCATTATCAATTATCATTTTCACTATCGTTATTATGATCATGACTATCACTATCAACATCAATAGTACTTCATGAGTAAACGATAACTTACTGTAGGAGATGTTTCATTCTCCATGAATTCATAGGGATCCTTTTCAGGCGAAGGTGGTCTGTTATGGCGCAACCCTACGTCCATCTCAGCGGGGAAGTCCAGGACCGAAGCGACTGGCTGGACCGGCTTCTCCTCCTTCAGCTTCTTGTGTGGCTGGCAGAAGATCCTGTGTATGATCAATGAGCTTATGGTAACACCGACTAGCCGACACTCGAGTGCTAGTGTACAATGTATGATCAATGAGCTTATGGTAACACCGACTAGCCGACACTTGAGTGCTAGTGCACAGTGTATGATCAATGAGCTTATGGTAACACCAACTAGCCGACACTCAAGTGCCAGTGTACAGTGTATGATCAATGAGCTTATGGTAACACAAACTAGCTAGTAGCCAACACTTGAGTGCTAGAGTACAGTGTACAATCAATGAGCTTATGGTAACACCAACATGCCGACACTCAAGTGCTAGTGTTGCATCACATGGACACTGAAATCATCAACTGTTTGAGTGGTGTTGCATATTAAATAAGTGCACTTTGGTAAGTAAATGACACTGGAGTGTTAGCGTTGCATACATATGTCATTTGACTAAAGTTCTAATGTTGCACATCATCAATGGACTTTGATAACAACAAATGATATTCAAGAATTTAGGTGCATAATCTTTGGACTTTGATAAATGAAATAGCAGAATACTGGCCTCAAAAACAGATCTCAAATGGTAATAACTACACTATAATACGACAGATATATCAAAAATCAACACCTGAGCGTTGGTTAGTGTTACATTATAATAACCAGTTTGTAATTGATCTCATTTCATTGGCATATCGTCAATGCCAAAATGAAAACAAAATAAACAAAGAGAAAAGCAAATGTGAGAAAAAAAGACAGCCATTGAGAAAACTAATTTCATTACTTAAAAAAGATATTAGTTGAACAGCTGGTAAATTTATTATTTCTTTTTGTTGCATCTGGACTACCAAAAATGTATTTAAGTGGTGATAATTTCTCAATTCTAAAAGAAGGAGCATTAAACTCATTCATTACATGGTTGACAATTGTCCAACAATGTTAAAGGGCACAATTCAAGGAAGAAAGTTGTTTTTGGATTTGATTCAAGTTCAATGTAACCCAGTCTCAACATAGATGCTTCCTGAATTGTATTTACACTGAATGGAATAACTAGCCAAAAAGCGTAGGAGAATCAATGCACGTCATGAGCTTTGGAGGTGAACAAAGAGTCTGGTTTTAGGGTTTGACCCTAAAAAATTGCACAAAAAAAGGTTTTTCAACAGATTACGGTAGTATATTAAATCTCGACTATTCACAAAATTCGCAAGATTTTGAAGCATGCAAAGTTCCTGGTTTTCAAGCAATAAATTGGATTTAATTTCATCGTCGACCATGCTGTAATTTTAATACTTACTCATCGTTATTTGCTGGGTCATAAAGCGAATCAAACATATTTTCATTCTCCTCTCGTTTCTCATAGCTCAACAAGGGCAGAAGAGGTCTCTTTGAGTCCATTTGATGCTCACTGGGTAACCTGAAATTTTGCCACACTTTGTCTTCCTCCTGCTTCACGGGCTCTCTATGCCCAATAGTTCTCCCTGTCAACAGATCTCGCTCAACCTTCAAGTCACCAATCAACCCCACATGATCCATCGAGTGTCCCATATCACAGTTCCTACTCATAGATGATCCTACCGGGCCGCCGCTGGCCTGAGGCATACCCGTCTCCCCGTTCCGTGGGGGCGGGTAGGGGCTCAGCGTGGGCATAGTCCTGTCCCGCTCACTGGGATTGAGACCGCTTCCGGTCGGGGGTGGGATAAGCGGCGAGGGCGCCACGGAGGGCGGAGACTCGGTTAGCACGGGGTCCGTCGACCCGGGAGTTCTGAACGCTGCGGGGCTTGGCTTAGGCAGTGCATTGTTTGACGGTTTGCTCTCCTGCGATACAGGTCCGACCGAAGACAACGGCGTCGTGGCCACACCGATCGGGGCTAACCTTGACGAGAGCTCCTGGTCCACGCCAATGAGGTCATCGGTGTGGGTCGCCCGGTGGTGGAACGGAGTAGAAGGGCGTTGGCTACGTTGCTGCCGGTGTACGCTGCCTGAGAACGCGGGATTGCCAATACCAGAATGGCCAGAGTGCGTGGACCCAGTAGACGACGGCGACTTGCTTCGGGATTTCAGCTTCAGCACCTTTTGCCTGTGGCAAGAGAGAAACAAGAATTGTGTCAATGAAGTCCCCAACATCAAACAATACATTTAATATAAAATTAGAAAGGAAAAAAAAGAGGACTCTTCTTATCAGATCATACTATAGCAAAATAAGAGAACTGGAATTGATAACTAAATACAGAAATTAGACAAGGATTAATATTTCAATGTTAGCTGGTGAAGTTACAGTTATAAACCAAAGATGAACAATGCTATGATGTAAGGTACATGTAGTCTCGTGGATATGTTGCCAATGATGTTACAGTTTAAGCCCAGCTATGGCACCAATGCCCTTTACCATGACATTAGTATACATTAATCACACTCTACCTAGGTGTTGCAAAAGGGTACCTGGTAGGACGAACTTCCTTGAACCTTTCAGCACCTTGAAGCGCTACTATAGCAATAGGACTTTATAAAGACCTTAGCATCCTCTTGCGTAGCTTATGTGCACATTACCAATGTACCAATTAGCTGACTAGCAGCTATTACCACTATTTTCATTTTAAGCGGCTGAAGAAGAAAAAAAAAAGCTAATCCTGTAAACAGACAAGTGTCTTTCATTATTTATACTCACACTCAACACCTTCAATCACACTAATGTACTCTATACAGATTGCTAGGTCCATCCATGCTATACCATTTCCACACACACTGATGTAATGATGGTTCACTTTATTAAGAAAAGCGAATTAGGCAAATTAGTGTTGTGCGAGTCGTCTACGAGGCAAGCAGTGTTCGATGGCAACCATGATGCCCTACAACTCTCAAGGGAATCCGAGTCAAGGTGACGAGGAGGTTGGGTGTAATCTAATTTGCAATCTGCCCAGACTACCCCGCCCCCCCCCCCCCCCCTCCAAGAAAATGAGCTGAAGATAGATCTATACATCTCTCAGGGTGGGCAAACCATTCTTTTCGATGAGATGCGCTTTTGAACGTCACAACTGAGCTCTGTTTCACTTTCAAAGCATAAGTTATTGCTGTTTGTGGGGGGGGGGGGGGGGGGGGGGGGGGTTCCAGCATAGAATCCTGGCTTTGAAAAACAGCAGCATGGTACATTTTGCTATTCTCAGAGCCTGTCCTCATTGTAAATAAAGCATTAATATCATAGTGATAGTGATATACCATAGTGATATTTTTTTTACCGATTGGTCTTTATACATGTTTCAAGGTGCATTTCATAACACATTACTATCATCAAGCTTTCTGAGATCTCAGAAACACAACTACATGTATGATCTCACACATGATATCATGGCACAATGTTAGTCTCCAACCGCACACCCTACTTCAATCGTAAAAATACAAATACAAAAGTATTTTTCACTATAGATATACCCTCACAATAAAAAAAAAATGCAGTCATACTATTTCATACCTCTTCAAGTCCCTCCACTTCCTCCTAATTAAAACAAACAAACAAACAAAAATCGAAAATAAAACAAATTAATTAAAACAAAAAAAAAAACACCAGAATATTTGACCATGAAAGTGCATGTCAAATTGGTGATTTTGAGCAGTGTTTCATGTTTCCTGATTCTGGCTTCACAAAAACATATGAACGCACTCAGAGATGTGCTTTATAAAGAACATTTAAAGGTGATCTCTGTATGTCAGCCAAGCATAGCAATCCTAAAGCC
Organism: Strongylocentrotus droebachiensis; assembly: GCA_035222895.1. Taxonomy (NCBI): domain Eukaryota; kingdom Metazoa; phylum Echinodermata; class Echinoidea; order Camarodonta; family Strongylocentrotidae; genus Strongylocentrotus; species Strongylocentrotus droebachiensis. The sequence goes on from JAVYIG010000981.1 coordinate 354,265, forward strand.
AGCCAACCATATATAATGGATGGCTTCATATCATCCATTGTAGTACTGCCTTGGGGTAGTTTGCAGTGCTTGTACATGAAGAGGTCTGAGAGAGAGAGAGAGAGCGGGCTGGCGTTAGAAAAAAAACTATTTCACCCGAGCATGTTTTGATCATTACACGCATGGTTTCATGCAAGATTGAGCTTGACCTTTGACACTTGGTCCGCTCATCGTGTCTTAATGAATATACCAGTGCGATAGTTGTGATAAGAAAAGAAACATGTCATGTACGTTGAAGTCATGTCCATGTCTGTTTGAATGCTCCACCAACTTTTGCCTATCACAATAATATTCCCCAAAATGAATCCTTCAATCCCTAAATTGTCAATAATTCCAATAAATCATATTTAATTAAATGAGTGCTCAGTAGTCATGTCATTGAGATGAAAATGACCATTAAGCAGCTATCATAACAAAGACACACTTAAATCCTAATTCTCATTACTTCTCAAAATAAGGTATACAAATTTGATTAGTTCTTATTCTTGACTGATATGCCACACTTCATGTGTTGTGCAACATCATAATTCACAACAACGATTCAAAGTCGGGGGAATGTAAGAGTGAATTCTACCTCCAGACTCTGTATCGTATGGCGTATTACATGTCTTATTACAAGTGCCATCTTATCTGGCGAGGCATGCAATATTAATCATCCCCCGTGCCTGATCCTACTCATACACATCCATTGTCATTGTTACCCGGGCATGAGTAGTAGCATACATGTATGTACCCATCACTACGCATGCAGACAGTGTATCTGACTGAAATAAAGTGGACTTTAAACCCATATTTGAGACCCGGTATCAATCAAACCATTATTGTGTCAACCTAACCGATGGAGGAGGGAGAGGGGTGTGAGAGTGGCCGGCTATAGGGGGGGGGGGGGGGAGTCGTCCCTGCTCATCGAGTACACCGCTTGAGTCAACATACGCAGTCCTTGGTGCCACCACTGTCAGTTGATAGAGGATTGGATCAGAAATACACATGTCCAAAGGATTTGTTATTGGGACAATCGGTTTCACCCTGATTGAAGTGAACTACATATAACAGATTGTGATCATGAGATTGAGTTCACCCAAGAAGTTCATTCATTTCATCTGAACACAAAACATCCATACAATAGTTTGCTATTATCTAATATCATCTACATTCTTTACTATCTATGTAAATATATCTGTCTTTGCTAATGTCTTAATTATAGTCTTTGATCATTAGTGCATCATCTTGATATAGCAATTTTTTTGGGGGGTAATGTATCAGAAAAGAAAAGCCAAGTACAAAGATTTAAGTAATGAAATTCTGTTCCCGTAAAAAAAAAGGGGGGAAGGGGACAAAACTTAAACCCCTACCCCCAAATTAAAAAAAGGGGATCTTGGTGAAACAACAGGTGAAGAAACATTCCCCCCTCCCCCCCCCCCCCCCCCTCCACTATGAAAAAATATCCTTTTACAAAGGCAGGGGGATGAATTTATGATAATTCCTCAATGTGGGCTATCTACTTGCTAAGCAAAAAACAGTCACTGATACGTGACTATTAAAGGAACATACATGCAAATACATGTATATTTTTTGTCCTGTTCTGTGTATCAATCAGAAACAGGAGACTTTTTATCTCACATTCAATCTTGAACATTTAAGACAGCCGTGGGGGGCTTGAGATACAAGATAAACATTGTGAGCGAATGATACGTGATAGGCTCAAATTGCAGCATAAATTAATGCGACTCATGTTCCCCTTTACAGAAGTATTCAGCATTTTTTATTATCCATGCAGTTTATCCCTTTCCTCAATGTTTCTGTAATTCTAGTGTATTTGAGTTTAATAACCATCATACTTCCAATACAAAATTGACTTACTATTATATATAATATATGAATCAGTAAAGTGCTTTGAGGCACCAGTGATGTATTGAGTGCTACATCAAATCATATGATGATTATTATCATCATCATATTTTATTCTTTCTCTCTTTGTTTTATCTATTGGTCACTAAATTGTAATATGGTTTAATTTATGAACTGAGGGGGGGGGGGGGGGGGGGGGGCCAGGGGTTCAAACAATAATATATATGGATGTCTTCTAACAATAATGCATTCAGAATATCATGTATATAACACTTACTCTTACTGTAAACACTTATTCACAGAACCTGACAAATAATGATCAATAAACTCACAACTCTAAAGGCAAAGAATGCAGAGCTATTACTCAAATGACTGCACAGATTAAATCATGCACAAGTGAATGCGTAATCTCTCTTTTCTATACTGTAATTATGATGAACAAACAAACATGAATGCTTCCATGTTTGTGCGCTTATTTAAATGCACCGATCCAGACTTTGGAATATTGGATTTCAAAATGATATGTTGTGGTTTGAGTTACAGAACATACAGGACATTTACAGGTACACAATACTGTCTGTGTGTAGGAAATATGATTAGACGCATGAATGTAACTTTGCTTCCCTTCGCTAGACGTGAAATCAGATACAGCTTCCTTCCTCAACGACCGATCAATTTAGATCGAGATAAATGGAGACGAGAGAGAGGGATGGGAAGAGGAGTCAAGCACAGAGACGAGAGGGACAGAGTGAGTGAGGGAAAGAGAGAGAACCAGATAGTGAGAGACAGACAGAGCAAGTGAGGGTGAGAGAGAGAGGGGGGGGGGTGAGAGAAGGAGAGGGAGAGGAAGAGGGAGACAGAGAGAGAAAGAGAGAAAGAGAGACTGAGCGAGTGAGGGAGAGAGAGAGGAAGAGAGAGAGTGGGAGAGACAGAGAGAAACAGACCAAGCGAGTGAGGGGGAGAGAGAGAGAGAGAGATAGAGAAAGAAAGAGAAAGAAAGAGAGAGAGAGAGATAGAGAAAGAAAGAAAGAGAGAGAGAGAGCAAGTGAGCATGATACATTTAGATTTCATGCCTCATATCAGCAGCTCATAACCAATAAAGAGCATTGACTGAAGAGCTATGAAGCATCACATACCAATAATATTGCAATGAACGGAGTGCGAGTCACCCACGTGTTTGTATCTGGAATAGGCTATAAACTTCATACATGATACTTTCAAGTTATCAATATCACCTGCAAATCCAGGTAATTGATTCAGAATGAAGAAGTTGCCTTTCAAAAATACTGCTTATAATTATACACTAAAAGCAAATAAATAGATAAACACAGCCTACCAATCTAGCTCAAAAGAAAACATTAATAACAAAACAAAAATAGAAGATCTTTCCACTCATTTATGAATCGACTATATTCCGTAGAGGTCTCAGTGTCTGGTGAATATGTCACCTGACTGTGGATCACCTGACTTTGGATCACCTGACTTTGGGTCACATGGTTTGTGGTTCAAGTCCTGCAGTGGCACTCATGTCCTTTGGCAAGAGAGTAATCTACATTTGCTACTCTCCACCCAGGTGTTAAATGGACGTGAACATTAATATGGTTAGATTGGCATTTGTGCGCTTGTAATATGGTGCCTGGCTTGAATACTCCACGGATAGCAGAGCATGTACACTATTATATGTTGATAAGCAATTGAACCAAATAACCGGGGTAATAATAATAATTACAATGTAAAGTGCTCAGAAACACAGCATCAAGCACTATACAAATGTGACTATTATTTGTATCAATATGAATACATTGGTCTATAATATCCAATTAGAGTGACTACAGTCATAAGTTCAAGGTGTCGTAATAAAAAGTATACTTGTAACAAATATCCCTATCGACAAGATAAGGCCAAATGGCTTTGGAGATATAGACTTGTTTTACGAAAATGAACACTAAATGCTTGTTCCCGGAAATATTATGAGAAAGCTGTATCAATATTTGATGGAAGCATAAAATTTGATTCCGAGGGTATTGAGTGGTCTTTTCCCTGTAACTGAATCCAAAGTGCAAATGGCTAGGATTGCGGACAGGATAAACCAGGGATCTCAAGTGTGTAAATCAGATTTTTCTTCTTCTTTCTTTTCTTCTTTAGATTTTGAAGAAATGAATTCTATAGAAAACTGCTATGATGTGTTACCGATAAATATCTTTCAGAAAAATTACAAACAGTGACAAATATACGTAGGAACAGAGAGCAAATTTTGCTTTGGACAAACAGAAAATTAAATATTCTTTGCCCCCCCCCCCCCACACCCTTCAACAAGAAAACAAAAATCACAATTTTTCCTTGAAACTAGAGCTCCATAACTAAAACACTGTATGCACCAAAATAACAGTTACAAAAGCATGTCAATCTACCATCTTGCACTTATGAATACAAATAAACCGAAACACATCTCTTTATGCTCCTGATTTTTATCAATCCCCATACCTAATCGTTTTACCCAGCTCTTTCGTTGGTCCATCTTTTTTCACTTTCATAAAAGACATTGGGGTGGAATTCTCGTTTTCACTTTCATAACAGATATTTGGGTGTAATTTACAACAAAAAAGGGGTACTTCCCCTCATACATGTACAGTACATGAAGGTCTAGACATTTATTTCTTTTCACTTTCATAAAAGACATGTGGGGATGTAATTCACATTCAAGAGGTACTTCCCCCTGTGAGTCTAGACAATAACCCGGGGCAGGTGCTGAAGGCCATGGAGCATCCCAGTGTGTGTGATCCATTTGATGAACAAAGCACTCACTCAAACAAAGAGGATGTTTAACCGTCTATCACTTAGTACAGTTAGTAAGTTTAACATTCACATACAAGTACCTACATACATGTACGCATATCTTTTTATCCTATGTATTTGCACAATGTCAACACAGTGCATGTAGTTCACACAAAAGGTCCCATTCATCACTCTTACCCCAAGAAACTATGCTACTCTGGTATTCATTTCTTTTCAATGAGACTATATCATGATCTACCATTAAAATATAGCGATCGCGCAGGAATAATGCTGTTCATCCTAACATCGTTTACCACATAATATCACCCATAGCAACCATCACATCCAGATGTCACTCTGACAAAATAACAAAATATACATTATTTTGGGATATAGCCTGCTGAGCTACTAAATGCTATATTATCATATCCAAAATACTACATGATCATATTATGTATTTTAAAGCAACCAGATCCGAATTTGAAGTAGATATATGAGTACATAATTGATTTTTTTTATTTCAGAAATATGCAATAATACAAAAGAGCAAAGGAAAAGAAAAAAAATGTCATCATTCGAAAAAATACATAAAGTATATTTAGGAGAAATTAGATTGCAAGAAATATGAAGATTCACTAATCACACAATATCCATGTCATTTAAAGGTCATACAAAGTTTTGGGAAATTTCGAAAATTGGGTGGATAGTGATTCTTCACAATTTGGATATATTTGGATGCCCCTGTGGATGTATTATAAGCACTGGAAAATTTAGCCTCTAAAACACTTCTGCTTTCGAGAAAAATTGAATATACAAATTTACCGGTGCTCCCGGTAAATTTTGATAAATTTCAAAAAGCCCCTACGGCCGTACAATGGTAGCTGCGACCATGAAATTCTCAGAATATGTAGATGTGATATATAACTTCCAAACAAGAATAGCAAATTGGTCGATTTTAGTTAAGAAACATTGTTTTATAGCTTAATTGATATCTTGACCTTGAGAGGGAGCTATACAACAAAAAGAGTGTATTATTTACAATTTCATAACTTTAAAATCGATTTCAACCGCTACAACGATCACTGAATATTGTAGGATCGCATATGCTTCCAATATGTTCATTTGAACCAAATTCATGACCCCATACCAAAACTTTGTATTACCTTTAAGTAAGTGATAAAATATTTCCTAATCGTTAAAATGAGGTCTACCCCATCTATCCATCGGGTTAATCAAATACATCCTCATTATGCACAGGTTATGATTGAGATAATCTACATAGCGGGGAACAGAAGAAAGGAGTACTCGGGGAAGATGCAACGAACCCGTATTTATTTACGTATTTGCTGCATATCCTTTAGGATGTGATCTTATGGCCAGTTGACTAACTCGCACCTCATCGCTGCACTCAAAAACAAGATGACACACATGATTCTCAGCGGGGTGTTTCACAAAGATCCTAAGTTGAATTTATCTCTAAGTTGTACTTAACAATTATGGAAAGCCGTTAGCATCTATGAAAATGTTTTGTAACAGTTATTTCAAAAGGCATAAAATGTTGATACAAATCATTCATATTTTCTATTATGAAGGAGATTTCATGTTCTTGATGTGGAATTTATAAAAAGTCTAAAATACTTCAATTTTCGCTTTTGAATAAATTTTATTTTAAGGCTACAAATGGCTCTCCATACTTTTTAAGTCCAACTTAGAGTTAAGTTTTGACTTAGAATCTTTGTGAAACACCCCCCAGCTCGACACCTTCCAAACGCCTTTAGGACCTATGAATACTGAAGCCTGCAGGCACAAACCCTCATCAGTCGTGACAGTGTGTCCGCACTGCAAGATTATTCAGAGTGCACGTTCTAGTTTACTGCTCGCCATAGGGCTCTGTACTGTAGAGACTTACGGAGGTAGGCTCAACTCAAGGCTTCTCAAGAAAATGTGTCGTAGTTGAGTGGTTTAAGCACTTGACTTGAAATTCAGGTCGTGGGTTTGATTCCCGACACAGCACTAATGTCCTTTGGCAAGGCATTAATCTACATGTGCCACTCAATACCCAAGAGAGAAATGGGGACCCGGTAGGATGCCTATGCCCTCACGGTGACCATATTGGTAGGAAAACTCCACAGGGAGTGTAGATGGTGCTCATTGTGCATGAATTAATCCGATGACCGTCGGAATAATATCTGTAAAGCGCTTAGAGACGGTATTCTGTATCAAGCGCTTTATAAATCCAGATTAATACAGTCAAACCTGCGTTAGTGACCACCTGTCTACAAAGACCACATATTTTGTTTACCTTGGAAATGGTTTCTTATTAAAACATGTACTAAAGGAACCCTTCTTCAAAGACCACCTGTCTACAAAGACCACTTTTTGCGTTTCCCTTGGGCGGTCGCTATAGACAGGTTTGACTGTATTATTATTATTATTAGGGATTGCGGTTAGGTGTCCAATTAGAGTCTGTGCCTCAAGACTATGCATACTGCATGTCTGAGGCAGCGACGGGCGGTGAGTGCTGTCCGAGCAGGCAGGAAACAAGCGTAGGAAACAGCTGTTTTTGATTTGGGGGGATTGAGGTGTGAGATAAGGCAAATCTAACGTGCCTTTCGGAGCGCTCCCTCTGTACGCAGTTATTTATGGTCATCAACAGAACGACACGATATATAGGAAATCATGTTGATATATGGAGCTGTAGTTTAACCACCAATTCCTAGTGAGCATCTACAACTTCCTCAACACAGGAGTCCCCCGTCAAAACTTTGACATTTTGAAAGGTAACGGTATTGAATCATTTTGGCAGTGTCCTTCTACAAAATGATAACATAATTTCGGTAGGTTTACTTTTGTAAAGCTAAAGGCTCATTGATTTTAAATATTGATGTAATTTGTATCATTGCATATCTAAATTCCCTGCTTGGAATCATTCAAACTAATGATTATTATCATTATCATATTTTAAAATGGTAAAATACTGCCCCACTTTTGTAGTAAGAGAACTCTTTGAAAACTGTGGAGATGAAACATGCAGCTATGGCTTGTTAGAAAGACGCAATCGTACATTAGGCTTTTCATTCTGAAAGTGGGCTGATATTCCAGTGTTTTTAAATCAATAATGTATCCTTGCCCTGAATGTTTCTAAGCATTATCCTTGCCCTGAATGTTTCTAAGCAAAGGATCAAAACTATCAGCATCAGAATCATCACCCTTTCAAAGTGGTGTGAAATCCATTCATGTCTAAAATCAATTTAAACTCTTCTGATCGAGAAATAGTTGCACTGAAAATATGTTCATTAGTTAGGACATAGTCTGCTTACACAGGATCGGTCCCTGATGTGACGTCATCCGTTTTTAAATAGCGCTTAATACAATGTCTCTAAGCGCTTTATAAATATACTTCGCATCTCCAGTCAAGAGCCTTAAACCACATGGCCACAATATATCCTGGGGGGTGTTTCACAAAGATCCTAAGTTGAACTTATCTCTAAGTTGGACTTAAAAATTATGGAAAGCCATTAGCATCTTTGAAAATATTTTGTAAAAGTTATTTTGAAAGGCATTAACTGTTTATTCAAATCATTCATATTTTCTATCATCAAGGAGATTTCATGTTCTGGATGTGGAATTTATAAAAAGTCTAAAATACTTGAATTTCTGCTTTTGAATATATTTCATTTTAAGACTCCAATGGCTATCCATAATTTTTAAGTCCAACTTAGAGTTAAGTTCTACTTAGGATCTTTGTGAAACACCCCCCTGGTATCCTCGTATATCTTAGATCCCGAGAGGTGCTTTTATTTGTGTCAACTTTTGATTGTCCGTACACAGCTCACCTAAAACTTACACGAATGTCATCTGCAAGCTTCCTTGTTTCTAGTGAGAAATTATTTGCCATACTTGTAATTTTCAATGATATGTCTACTTTTAACATAAAACCATCATATTCAATTAAACAAACCAGACCCGACAAAAGGTACTCAGCAAACGAATCCTCCTCACCATAATTTATCTAACCGTCCTCATGCAGGTGCACAGAAACGCCGTCTGTGCTTTTGTGGTTTGTTACCACTTACTCTATGGGATCTAAACATTGAGGTCTGTGGGTTTCCTCCTATCCAATCTCTCTCTCTCTCTCTCTCTCTCTCTCTCTCTCTCTACATGATAGCATCATATTGCCATTGATTAAACCCCCCATTCACACATGGAAAATATATGGTACTGAAGAAAATTGTTATTATTGTTTCTTATGCAATGATGGTATTTGAAGGATATTGTTATTGTTTCTTATGCAATACTGGTATTTGAAGAATATTGTTATTATTGTTTCTTATGCAATACTGGTATTTGAAGAATACTTCTTATTGATGTTCTTATGCGATAATGGGATCTAAGCATTGAGGTCTGTGGGTTTCCTCCAATCCAATTCCAATTCACACATGGAAAATAAATGGTTTATCAATTCTAGAGCTATACAATTTTTAAACAAATTATCATTGTGAGAATCTCTGAATAAAACAAGACTAAGAGGTTGTAGGCCATTTCTGAACACAACTTTCAATGGACGAAACATTTGAACCACAAGCTATATGCAAACGGGTCTATTGAATGTGGAAGAGTTTGCAGTATATTGCAGATATCTCACCTTGAGCAAGCGCAATCCGTCTTTGAGGAAGGGTCGTGGAACTGCCAGGTGATCTGGTTGGCCGTAGGGGAGGGTTGGGACGGGGGCACCAAGGATGGCTTGGTCTCCAAGCTTGAGTTGTTATCTTCCGTACTAATACTGCAAGGTTCAAGTGACGACTGCTGGCTACTGTGAATAATGATAATAGGAGAAATAAGATTATAATCAATATGCAGTAACGATAAGAATAAATCTCATTGTTTCTTATGCAATGATGGTGTTTGAAGAATACTTCTTATTATTGTTTCTTATGCACTAATGGTATTTGAAGAGTACTTCTTATTATTGTTTCTTATGTAATGATGGTATTTGAAGAATACTTCTTATTGTTTCTTATGTAATGATTGTATTTGATGAATACTTCTTATTATTGTTTCTTATGTACTAATGGTATTTGATGAATACTTCTTATTATTGTTTCTTATGTACTAATGGTATTTGAAGAATACTTCTTATTATTGTTTCTTATGTACTAATGGTATTTGATGAATACTTCTTATTATTGTTTCTTATGTAATGATGGTATTTGAAGAATAATTCACAATGGGTAGGTTCACACACGAGTTCTTCAACTTTAAATCTAGCTCATGGTTAGAAAATAGTTTCCAAACAAAGTTGACTCAAAAGTTTAAAATCACAAGCAATCTTATGCTTTGAGTGCCAATAACAATTCCCTGATTTTCCTCTGATTTGGGGATATATTTCAAATTGAGGTTTGCGGTTATTTTTAAGATAGCTGAAAACCGTGCATCATTCTGCAGAACTCAACGACTGATTGTCAGTTTTCTCTGAAGGCCACTTCGGTTACCCCTACCCACAGCAAAAATGCGTAGTGTGAAATTTTCACTCACTTGTTACAGACTGAACTGTAACCTACAAAGCATACTTGTGAACTGAATTGCTGGTTGAATGTACATGTACTTTACACTGTGTTATGTAAATAATGCCTGATTTATAAATGGTATTTAACATAATACATTGTGAGTAAAATTGTATGGTGTGAGGCCGCCATAATGAGATAGCTAAATTGAATTTACTGTCCTCATACTACCACTATCACTACCACTGTCACTACTACTACAACTATCACTACCACTACAACTTCCAAGACTACTACTACTTATTACTTCTACTACCACCGATTCTACTACCCCTACAGCTACCAGGACTACTACTATGTATTACTACTATTTACTACTACAACCATTAATACTACCACTACCACTACTACTTAAACTAATACTGATAATGCATGGACTCAATAAAGCAATTTTCCATTAACAAAAGGCTGAATTTCTCTCTACCATATATATCCATTTACTTCACCCTTCACCTGGGTCGAGAGTGACAAATGTAAATAAAATGATACTCACCTCATTGGTCCAGTACCACCACCACCACTTGTATTGGTGATGGTACCCGGAGTAGAAGCCATGGAGCCATTAGGCAGGGTACCACCACCACCAGCACCACCGCTAGGGGGCGTGGGAGGGGCGGTCTCCGTCAGCCACTGGGACCACACCTTGGAGGTGACCTTGTGGATGAGGGCTCCGGTGCAGGAGTCGTCTCCGTCGTCTCCCAGGCTGGGATCCAGGGTGGAGCCTCCCGTGTAGAGGGCTCCTGAGCCGTCTCCGGGCGGGAGCTGCTGGTCGGGAGGGGAGGTCGGAGGGGTGAGGGCGACAGATGACAATCCTGTAGAAAAGAGAAGAAAGAAAGGATTAGCCCGCGTAATTTTCTTGTGTAAGAGCAACAAAATACAATGATAAATGTAAAGAGAACAAAGAAAAGAGAACAAAGAAAAGATAACTAACACATTAGATATCAAGGTATGCAAAGGCCCCTAAGTGTCACACTAGATCCCCAAAATTTAAAAATCTAAACAAGGGCCTAGTACAGATAGACCCTCAATATTTTGATTGAAACCTCAAGGGGAATAGATGTCATGCTGTAACTACATGTATCTTCATTTCATACACATTTCATACGTTAATCAACCCTGAAGAAGATGCCTCCAATATTCCTTTATATACAGAAATTGATGTTTTGATGACCTTTAATTCAATGACCTGAACAACTAATCACTTTCTTGCCCTACATGTACATGTATGGTGAGGCAAATTGGTTCTTGAACTTTTATCCAACATATGGACAGTGAACTCTTAATTGTCTCGCCTCCATTAATCTTTCACTAGCAGTGGCATTAAGATACATAAATTATAATTTTTATGCATGATGCTGGTACACACACTGCACATGCCACTGTATTTATGGTGTCGTACTAATAGACCAGTTCACTGTTAGCACATGTCCCAAATGACCCCGAATATCCACAGATCTTCAAAACATGGACACTTTGTACATTTTGAAATAATCACTCCTACAGCCATGGAGGTGCTACATAAATAGCCATGGAGGTGCTACATAAATAGCCCTGGTTTCCCCTTTTCAAAGAATACTTCCACCTGTGTATCATCGAGTGCACTGCTTGTGCATAAGTGAATAATGATAACTTTCATGAGCGGGTATCCAGTATTTTGTCTCTGTGTATTTCACAATTTGGTCTGCAATGACTTTTATCTGCTCATGCTCAGACTGCAACTATGAACTGGCTTATCGCTCCATGGTCAAGTTTGAACTTTGAACTTTGAACTTTGAACCCTAGATTCAACACCATACCTAACCCTGACCCTACCTCTGACCCTAAATCTAGCCTTGACCCAATCACAACCAAAGCCCAAACATTATATCTGACAACGTAAAGCCAACAACAAATGTCCCACAGCTAATGTCGCATCACTCAATACATGTATGCTATTATACAGTCTTTTGAATAATATTAATCTCTGAGATTTATATCAGCATCCTTGGTGAATTCTCAATTATATTTTTAATTTGATTTCAATCATTTTATGTATTCGTGGTGGTGGTGATGGCGGTGGGATAAGAGCACCGTATAAACATTTAATATAATCATCATCATTATTCGTCAATGCAAGAGTAACAGATCCGAATTGAATTTGATTACTTAGTCTGAATTATGAATTTTAGTCTGCATTTTGTGTTATTTATGTTCAAATCAATTGTATTATTCTGTATCCATTTGTATCTTGTTGATGTTTAATAATCTGTAATTCTGTATTGACATGCAAAGGAAACAAATTTCCAATAATTGGACAATAACATTTGAATTGAATGATGGTAAGCCTAACTTTGGAGATCTAATCTATCATATTCCCGTCATAGTTCGCAACATAAGCTCAGGAACATACGTTGAGTACCTTACATGGTCGTAGGTAGGTGTAATACCGTCAATGTCGAGTGAAACCACTGAGTCTCATGATAAATTGCTTCCTTCTACTTTCACTGTTAAACTCATCATAATGTACTATTATTATCCTGTTTACAGTACACGATTCTTAGCACATGGTTATTTTAAATTGAACTGCAATAGCAAGGTTCACACGAGTGACACGACTGCATGTTAGCTTTGATTTAAAGATGAAGTTGAGTTATGGTCATGCGATTGCATTGTGAAAGAAACGGTGTGGAATCGACCAGAAAAGGTTGATCATCTAGCATACAGTATAAGAATTTGTGTGTATTGCAAGGTTCTGGAATCATCAAAATGATAAGAAATTTAGCCAAGTCTTGGTAAAGTTGCAAACACTGTACACAGAAAGATGTATATGGGACTACACGAACACGTGGCGTAAAAAGCCGGCCCCCCGATGTTTACGATATTACATGCTTATTTAGAATATGAAGGCATTTGAAGAGCCATGCTTTTCAGGGAACATGTCTTATCTGATGTTCTTCCACACTTGCATAATAAGAATGAGTAATGCTCACAAATTATTTGTTACCTCTTCCCAGAACTCAACCTTCTCTTTAAGGTTGCGGTTTTAAACTTATATTTTTTATTTATTTCACATCCAGGAGAATGCAATGTAACACAGATATCGGTATGAACAATACAGAGAAAAAGATAATGGGTGCCAGAGACTGTGGATTGCCTAAAAGGATTGGGAATCGTGTCAAGAGGCTCTCCTCAGTAGCCCGTGCCGAACAAAAACATATAATATAAAAACATAGACACAACATTAGAATTTGACTAACGATCATTAAAAAATGATATAATAATAGTGATAATTTGTCATGAGTCAGATTATTACGAGATACATACCTGTATTCCAAATATAAATTTAAAATTCATTCATATTGTTATATTGCCCAAGCATAATTTAATAATACAAACAGTTGATGTACAGTAGATAAAATTAATCAAATATAATGAAACATAACTGAAATGATCTTAAATTTATTTATTTTTTATCAAAGATAAGTGGCAAATTAAATCAAAAGGGGAAATTTGAGATGTAACGAACGAGGGTACGAAAGAACAAATTAAAGGAAATATATTAATGTGTGTAGTTATTCCAGAAATATTAAAGAAGAACTATTACCCAGTATCATTTGAAGTTATCTTGTGATTAGGGACAGTGAAACTTCAAGTAAACTGGAAGTAGTAAATCACAACAGATCCTAAGGTTAGCAGGTTGACTACAAGCACAAGGGTTCTCACTCTGAGTTATTAGGGACTTTTAGATTTGTGTGGACTGATACGTGTGACATCCATTCAAGGCAGTGCATTAAAAGGACGTCGATCGTAGCAATCCACGTTGTTGTTTTGCAAATCTAAAAGTCCCTAATAATGTGCCAGTCGGAGGCAATGAACTTTGAGGGTGAGCAAGCTTGTAGAATGATTACTTTCCCTGGCTTGTAAGTTGTAGTTAACTTTGAATACTTGTTGTTTCGGTCCTTTGTGAACCCTCATTGTTGTTACATGTAGTGGATCGTTGTTTATAACTTCAAGGTTTCGCAAACTTAAAGTTTAAAGCTATGGTGGATGGCGTGTGAACATGGATTATGATGCTCACTAGCAATTCAGATTTATGCATTTTGCTATTAACAGGATCCTTAAGAAAGTGGTCAATTACAAAGACATTTCGAGGTAGTCTAGTTTCACTTGATCATCAGTAAGTTTTAGAATAGAAAGACAGTGTACTCAAAGGCTACATGTGGAATAGACCTGTTTGCGATCAGTGTGTATCAATTTATGCATGTTTCTCTCCGGAACACTTGGTAATCGACTAGTTTATAATTCACCTGCTTTGCATAATGGCATTTCATTAGGTGGAATCCACTTTTCAATCATTGTCTGTTGATATGTCTGGCAAGCCTCTGGAAAAGCTTTGAGCTGTCAAGAGAAACTTTTGTTTCAGAAGTATGCATAAACCCACTATTTGTTTGACAATGAATTACGAGACAGTACTCATTTATTTGTAAACTGTAGAAAAACCCAACTGTTTTGGATAAGATTTAGTCAAATTGTCCAGAAAATTTACATTGATTTTCCCTTTGATGTCTCTTTTTTTATTCAATGCTATGGTATTAAAAATAAATCAAAATAAATAGTCTGAACTTTTTAATCATTGATGCAAAAAAAGCAATTTATTTAACATTCATTCAAGTAAAAAAATCCTTCATCAGTATTTCATGGATTATCAATATTCTTTGTTCAAAAAATTGATTTGTAATCGCTTAGAAATGGAAACGCATTGCAAAACTCAAGTTTATGCATCTTTTAAAACAGCATTATCCAGGAAAATGATATAGACCAAATGGGTAGTAGACTTATTGGAGATTAGACCAAATGACTATTAGCCTAAACTGTCATTATATAAAATGATAAGTAGAAGAAATGATTATGAGACCATGTGGATAGAAGACTGGCTTGGTGTAGACCAATTGGGTAGTAGATGAACTAGTTGTAGACCAAATGACTATAAAACCCTTTATCACTACTATCAATGTAACCTCACTTAGAATTGGCACTGGACTCATTTCAAAATGGGAAACATATTAAGAATTACCTTCCTGGGGCCCATTTCACGAAGCAACATTCAACAGTCTATATACTGCATACAACTTTATTCATGAAGAATTAGATTCTAATCAATAAATTTCCAAGAAATTGAAGAGGCCATGGCAACGGAATATTACATTCATATATCTGCCATACATACAAAGCAATTGAAATATGTCTGTGCTTCCCCCAAAATAGGGTTGATAAAGAAAAATGTGGTACCTTGTTGCATTTACTGGCAGTATTTGAACAATTTGAAATCGTATAAACTCAGCAACAGCAAAAATGGGAAGTGGGCACTCTTTATTGTTCATAATTTTCATATAAACCATCAACAAAATAGAATAAAAGATATATAAAAACGAGAAAAACCAGCGGTTTTTGCTTCCAGTGTAAAGCAGCCCAAACAGACATTGCATTTACCAGGTCAATTTACATGATCAATCTATCACGGAGTGAAGAGCAATATCATCTGCATACCAATCTAATTTGCATGTGATCCTGGTAGCGATAAATCTTCATGAACAACACATTGGCGTTTTCTTCATGGTCGAGCTGCACAAGCATTGGAATATTTCCCCCACTACGGAGTACGGAACGATCGATATCTAAATCATAATCGCCCAGATGAGGTCTGGAGGTGCACGCACTGTGAATGATAATGGATCATTTGGATTTTCCAATGAAAGGACCCAATTACGTTCTATTTTGTCCATCGATAAGCTAACCTTCACCTTGAGTTCTAATTTTAGAAACGAGTCTGAACACACTATATCCTCTCCATGACAATGACATTGAATGAGTGAGCAACATGAGCTGAGTAACACTTTCTACACATCTGTGCACTTACGAGGATAAAGACACTTGATCGGGAAAGACAATGGAGTTATACAGTGCCTATTTATAATGTTGTATTGCTGTTTGAACTCAGCCTGGAAATTATCTTGGCATATGCCATATAATATACCGGTACTCTATTAACAAAGCACAGATACATCATGATTAGACATTATATATCACACCATTGTAAGAATTTTTGTAATAGTATATTCAATGTGAATCAATCACTTGGAAAAGAATAATTTGTGTACAGCTAGAATGTGTAAAATCAACCAGCAAAAGTACTTGTACCTGGAATTCTAGAGATTAATTTAAGGCCAGCCTCAAAAACAAGGAATGAATTGTCAGATATGATAGTATAGATATTGGAAGAAGAATTTAAGCATCATTGAGTGGCTAAACAAACCAAAAGTAGAAAGTTAAAAAAAAAATGAATTCTACTCTTTATACCAATTTTCTAATCACGGAAACATGAACCATGCATTGTAAAATTTTATAACTTCCTCAATAAAATTCACATAATTTTTTTTATTATTATCAATTTTTATTGTTAAATGCCCCTTGGGTGCAATTATCAGCAGACAAATCTACAATCTTCAAATATACAGTTCTTATTCATGTTCTGGTATTATATTTTCAACTAACCCTTACTAAGAATTATCTCAATTTCGAAACGTTACTGTCTATGCATCGCTTATTTCCTGTTCAGAGTCAGAAAAGCATTTATTCCAAGCTAATTAATACTATACCCTTCTTGCCACAAACAGGCAATATTCCTGTTTGAACCGAGTAGCGTACGTTCTTGAAAATGCCACCACCTAGCAAGTTTCGAGCATGGCAGACGTTAACACATTAGGACATCATTATCACTCCTCTCTAGATAAGGACCAACTTGTGATGTGTCAATCACTATCCTTCGTCCGTCCATGTAGTGAATTTTAAAGCCCCACTGCACTACGTATAGCTACTTGCGCCCTCTATATAGCAAACCCTGCCTAATCGGTGCCTGTTGGTCCCCCATGATCCCATTTTTCTTATGTTAATTGAGCTGATTTGATGAGATAACCACCCGTCAGTGACCTTGCAGGGAGGTCTAATCCCTACTGGCCAAACTAGTACAGAGAGGCTTTAAAGATGTTTTGGCGCTGTAAGTATGAATACAAGTTGGGTTACTCACCTGGTGTAGCGGGTCCATTGATCTTGCCATGCCCCAGCCCCATGGAAGGGGGCGGGATGTAGCCCCCTGCCTGGACAGCCATAGCATGATGATGGGAGAACTCACTCTGAGGTACCAACACATAGCAGCTAGGATACAGCATGCGGATCCCGCCCGTCAGGTAGCCATCCGTTAGGTAACTCCCTGCAAGGAGAAGAAGAAAGATGCAAAGAAGAGAAGCATTAAGTTTAAATTGTGACAAAGATTTACACATGAACCTTTATAATAATGAAGAGTGTTGAAACGAAACGAGACCAGGCTTTACAGTTAGTTTTAGGCAGGTAAAACTGCTACAATTATGATTTCTGTCAGGTTAGATAACTCCCTTTAACAAGAAGAAACAAAAAGAAACAAACATTTGAATTTAACTATTACAACAACAATAAAGATATAAAGGGGTGAACGTGTAAATGAATGGCCACTGTGCACAATAAAAGGTTGCACACCTATTTGATCAGCTTTGTTATGAGACACAGAAATGGAAATGTATAACACTTACATCATTATTTCTTTAGAAAATGATGCGGTTCACCCCATACAGTGTATGTCTGACCATAGACCCTACCACAAATCCATGGTCTGACTGAACAAGGCATGTAAACTGTACATTGAGGCCACCAAGAGCTTGAATGAAACATCATAACTGATCTCCATAGGCAGGTTTAATGGTTTTAAAAGGGGTTATCAATTTAATATAATCAAGCTTTTCAATAAAGATCACTGGAATGAAAAGAGGCCAGACTATATTGGCAGGTTACACCATTACCAAGTAACAGTTGATCCTGTTCATAAAAATTAGTCAAGGAAAATATCAAGGGCTGATGACTGTATTAGATGGTTTAACCTATGAACAAGAAGATAAGAATCGAAGCATAAAGACTGCTCAAGAGAAGTGATGGCTCAAAGAATGCCATCTTTATAGACAGGTGGTTTGAAAAATATTAAAAATGTCTAGTAGCAAAGGCACGAATTTGACATTTCTGATCACTTTTACTTTTAGTAATGACAGCACGAGTCATCTGTTTGATCAAATTGATTACCATCAGAACGGCCAATTGTGAGTGTCATACAGCCACACAGGTCAGGGTCTTTTCCCTCCTTTTTTTTCCTTCCCATCTTTTCAGAGGGCACACCTACTAATATAACCCCTATATTTTAGGAAGCTTCGCACCTATATATTTTGTTTCTCCCTCCCCAACCACAATCCCACCCCTCACCATCCTCCTACCCTCTGTCTTTATCCATTTCCTTTGCTAGCATCCTGGGTCATTTCTATCGCCTTGAAGTACTAACAAAAAAAGAAGAAGAGTCACACAGCCACTGAATAATTAAAATCACCATCATTATATTTTAATGAGTATTCATCACCTTACGACAAGCCACCGTGCTACCCTGCTTATAAATGCAGTCGATACTCAATCTTTTTTGCACAAAAAATTGCTCCAATTCATGCTTCGTTTTTAATAATATAAATGCGAGAGAGAGAGAGAAAGAGAGAGAAAGAGAGAGGGAGAAAGAAGGAGAGATATATTTTATACTTTTTTAATAATATAAATGCGAGAGAGAGAAAGAGAGAGAGAAAGAGAGAGAGAAAGAGAGAGGGAGAAAGAAGGAGAGATATATATATATAACTAGAGAGAAGGAGGGGGGAGGGGGCTTTCCACTATCATAGACTTCTCTCTAGAAGATGCGTTCAGCAGGCATCAATTTGGATGTTTGGTAAGTCAGAGGCGTTATAACCAACATGATTGAATGGGTCTGTCAGCGGAGGGCTATAAGACGTTATTACGCATGCATGGCCGCACCACCATATCCCTCCTCCAGTCGGCCTCAGCAAGCAAGCTCTTTAATGCATCACGGGCGAAGAGTCGCGATGCACATACAATTATACCGCCGACTTACCGGGCATGAAATTCATGCCTAGGTGCTCTGCACAAAAACACAATGATCTCTGCGCACGACAGGGGGGGAAGGGAGATGAACAACAAGAAGACAGATATACACAGAGGAGGGGGAGGGAGAGAGAGAGATGAGAGATATAGAGATATAGGGAGAAAGAGAGAGAGAGAGAGAGCACAAAGAGGGAGAGAGAGAGAGAGAGCACAAAGAGGGAGAGAGAGAGAGCAAAAAGAGAGAGAGAGAGCAAAAAGAGGGAGAGAGAGAGAGAGAGAGCAAAAAGAGGGAGAGAAGAGAGATAAAGAGAAGGGAGATAGAGAAAGAAGGGAGAGAGAAAGAGAAAAAAAGAGTGGGAAGAGAGAAAAGAGAGAAGGGAGAAAGAGACAGAGTGAGACAGATAGAGAGATAGAGAGAGAAGGGAGATAGAGAAAGAAGGGAGAGAGACAGAGAAAAAAGAGTGGGAAGAGAGAAAAGAGTGGGAAGAGAGAAAAGAGTGGGAAGAGAGAAAAGAGAGAGAGGGGGAGAAAGTGAGGGGAGGGGGCTGAAGAAAGAAGAAAAAAGGGTATCTGGCCTCCAAGGATACCAGGGATTGAGATGTGTTGAAAATACATTATGCTTGGAGGAATCGATGAAGCATGGGAACATTACGGCTGGAAATCAGAATATGTTAATGCCTAGCGTAATGTCAGTGCAACACCAATTGCAAGGCTTGCATTCCCATTTATATGAAGACGATATTACTTTCAGTACACTGATAAAAGAGGGTTGCCATCAGTATTCCCTGATTCTATGAAAATTCAGGTACGCAATAATTACACTGATAATCACTATCTACTTGTATTCAATAATTACACTCAGGGTCATACATTGCAGACTACAACAAAAGCTTTAATTTATGATAAAATCAGGGAATAATTTTCCTCAATTTTTTTTGATTAGCAATTTCAGCCGATGCATAAATATTTCAAATGAAATTCTGTACATTTCTATGGAAGAAAACTGCTACACAAAAGATATTTTGTATAGCAGTCATGCAAAAATGCATAGCAAATTGCGATGCGATACCAGGAAAATTATTCCCTGAAAATCCAAGAGGAAGGAAGGAAGAAAAAGAACATGAATTATCAGGCCAGTGTGATTTAGGAGATGAACTCATTAAATATTGAATGCACCAAAGCACCAATGGCGGATAGAATCTCATTACAAAACATGCCCCTTTCACTCATCGATGCATAAAGGCCACATTTCATGATCACTTAGCTAATTGAAAAATATGGGGAATATGAATGTGAGATTAACAGAACACAAGGAAAATTTGGACCTCACAGAAAGAGGGGGAAGGGAGGGAATGCATTCTTATGTTTCAAAACAAGAAGAATTATCGTGTGGCAAAAGAGGTATTCACACCTGAAAAAAGTGTTGTGTTTACACATGTGGGAAAAGTATTGTTTACAAATGAAAACAGTGTGTAAAGAAACTAGTTTTGAAGAGATCAGTTGACACAACAGCTAGAGAATCATCAATTCATACTCATGATAATCCAGCCTAGTAATATGGTTTTAGTATGGTACAGCGTTCAGACGAGAACAAGACCCTGATTCTGAATAACGTTTCGTTCAAACCGACGGTCAAACATCCGTTTCACTAAACGCTTTTTAGTTTCATGAATTACTAGAAACAACAAATATTTATATCGTGAAGCTATATGGTTCTGGTATAGCTATAAGATAGATTTCACAAGTCTGAAAGGGGAGTCAAACGTCTCCGTCTAGACAGATTTGCAAATACTGCCTTCCCCTTCCTCCCTCTCTGTATTTCCCCTCTGTTGATATATCCTTGAATTTCTGTCCTTTATCTTGGTTTATTATCAGCACCTTGAATACAGGACAATATAAACATTTAAAACAATGTCATTGCAATGAGCACACACTCATATATGTATGCCAAACGATTTTTTTTGTAGAAAATGTATCGGGGCTGATTAATGAGTGTAGAAAGATAACGAAAATCAAGGTAAGTGGGCCCAACACCATGTGCTTAACATCGGTCACATGTGCAAATGAAAGTTGTGGTTTTTATTGAAGATGATTTCCAGCGAGTTGTTGCGAGTTTGTTTTTATTTTACTGATTCAAAGAATCAATCTACTGCAGGAAAAACAATGCAGAATGAATTATAGCCATGCTCTCTCCGACATACGATTTCCATACCAGAGCTCAAGATTAGTTTTAAACCCTTACACAAAAATATTCTTGGAAACTGTTGCAGAAATACACCATAAACAAAATTCAGTCAGTCAAAGCGAATCTCGAAATCTAAAGGAATTGAAGTGCATTAATAAGAGTTAAAATCCCTGCATCAAATATTGATTTTCATGTGGAAATTGGAAAAAAGGGGAAGATCTGGGTTTGCCTGACGAGCCGACGAAGCAGAAGCGACAAGCGGCTGAACGGGAAGATGGAAGTCGGTTTCCCCTGGATTTATCACAGAGTTTATCCCTAGCAACTGCACAAAGCTCCAAGATGATTTATGAGTCGGTCTGGGGAGAGTTATTTTGTGCTTTCTACAGGGTTTCGCCATGGAAAGAGAATGAGGATTTTACTGTTAAATCATTGCAAGAGACATGCTTCAAAGTCTAAATTGATTCTTTGAGGGCTGTCTATTTGTTTATTAATTGCATGAACAGTATATTCAGCTTTCAATTTTGGCTTGTTATTTCAAACTTTTTTGTGCTTCATATTTCCTCTCTCCTTCATTCCTCCAAATGAGGTGTCAAAATATGACATTTTGTGATAAAATGTCACATTCTCTGCCTCTTTTACTTTATAGACTTCAAAGTATTCAAAACAAAGACTTGTAAACACTGAACATACACATTTATCAGGTATACCCTGTAGCCAAGAAACTATATAAAAACATATCAAAATCAAATAATGGGGATCATAAATCAAAAAACAAATCATTAATCAAAATATTGATTTCGGAAGAATTCAAATCCCCAGTGACTTCTGACGAAGTACATGTACGTCCTAGAAGCAGACAAAAACATGTTGACAACAATTAGGGTCAAGTAAGAGATAGGGAAAGAATATGTATGGTTTCTGAGGGTCTTTGGGCATCCACATAATTAAAGGTGCTACTTATCTTTGTTGGGCTTCTATCTAAAAGATAAAAGAAGTGTTACATGGAGGGTAACTAAATGAGAAAATAACACCGCTATATCAATGATTTCTACTTAAAATGATATTGTCTGTTTGCAGCCGAAAGGGCGTGGACTTGTATCAGTTTTACAGGGAAGAAAAGCCCTTCTGACTTCAAACACATGATATAAATTATAGCCACTTTTGTCAATGAGCCTTACAGAATATAGGTTAAAACAAATATAAACAAAGGAGGAATATTTCTTTTGGATTGAAGACATTGGTTTTTCTTTTGCTTGTAAGTTTCAAATGTCTATTGATGCATTTAGATTTATGAACATAAGGACCTTTTTTTCCCACTAGAAATAGTAAAATGGTAATTAAAGATGTCAATGTCATATCAACAAAAATGGGTAAATATGAGTGTGATGAAAACAAAACAAAACAAACTTGGATTACTTTCATTATCCAATGTTTGATTCATAGTGATATATACCTTGATTCTACGTTATATATAACATCACAACAATACAAAAGATGGAGAAAAAAATAATGAAAATATTTCCCACATAAATCTGCCAATATCTGATTTTTCATCTATCTTTCATTTTAAAGTAACAGACTCTTTCAGTTCTCGTTTGCATATAAGTTTGTGGTAAAATTAAAACACCCAGCACAAGCATGACAAAGCCATCTACTTGGAAGTCACACACAGACAGGGTACATGTGTTAAAATCCTATGCTAAAGCTCTGCTGCGCAAGCTTGTCATAATGAATTACCACCCATCCCCCTTTCCGTTCAGACTGCCATACTTCATCGTATCATCATACAAGAATTGTACAGCTTAAATTAAAGGGATCCGGTAACTTTGTCTTAGATCCTTTAGAAATAATCCTTGATTTAGCTCATGCTGCAATGATAATTATAAGCCTTAAGGTCGGTCAGGAACTCTATGACTTTTACAAGCCGATCGCCTGTCTGATTATCAAGATATTAATGATTGGAATTACAAATTTTGAAAACTGTTCGCCGAACGGTTTTCATAACACTACAGTCTATTGGAGAAAACGAGTATGGTAAAACCGGTCACTCAAAGATTTTTACTTTTTTGAGGCACTTCTTGATCATTTTGAAGCCCAATTTTTTTAGGGCTTCAATATTACACCATATCACAGGCACTGTAGGACCGTGTATCTCAGATTTGACATTGTTAAACGATCCCTTTAAGGCTTCATTCAAATACTATGCGGCAAAACTGTGACAGTATTGTTATGATGACATACTGTAAAAGTAGAAACATTTGAGGTACATTAACTTTTGTTGATTTCGCATTAAGATCGATCAGCAAGAGCGAATTTTAGAACTCATGAGAATATAGGCATGACTTCTTATGCGTGTTTTGAATGGGCTGAATTGCATGCAACCAGCGAATATGTTTTGGGATCACTCAGCACGAAAATTTAATCACACAAAAATAACATCCTTTACAGTAAGGTGTAATATGCTTCAACTTTACGTATTCTATAATACAGAGCTCAGTGAAAACATGCAGGGCCCCATTTCATAAAACATACCACTGATGGTAACTTTGCAATGAACTACCATGGCAACATCACTCAACAGTCAATCAAATCAAGGTTTCCATGGTTTCCACTATCAATGACACAGTAACCATAAATGCTACGTTTTATGCAATGGGGCAAAGGACTTTTGTTGCACACTGCTGTCATTAACCTACATGTATAAAAAAAAACAAAAAAAAACACTGCTGTATATTTTTTTGGTGGTTTACCGTTTCATATCTGAATATCTAGTTGTACGCGAAATGCTTGTTTTAGCATCGTTTTGAACAAAAACGATAAAGAATCAGGCTCTCATTATTGTCTGAACACAAACTAGTTTTAGTGAACAGGGCTTATCGTAAGCTGCATGCACTGATGACTTGCCAACTGTCATGTCGACCGACCTCTTAAAACTAGTTTCTTTATACAACGTTTCATTATATGTTATCTTGTCTGAATGCCCCTTTTGCTATCTGACGATTCTTTAAACGTTTCTTTAAACAGCGTTTCGTAAGCTGCATGCACTGATGACTTGCCAACTGTCATGTCGACCGACCTCTTAAAACTAGTTTCTTTATACAACGTTTCATTATATGATGTGATCTTGTCTGAATGCCCCTTTCGCTATATAATAATTTTTTAAACGATTCTTTGAACGTTTCTTTAATCAGCGTTTCTGTAAGTTCCCTCTAGTCTGAATGGACTGTAAAGCTAGGCTGCGCAAGCTTGTCACTATGAATAGATCAAACCTCGGCACCGAACAAATCAACACACATGGCAAGATGGTGAACAATGGCACATGAAAACACAGCTCATCCTGGCCCACCCTGCAATAAAGCTACCATACTATGCAAGCTTGTCATGTTAGATCAGGTATGGATAACAAATTAGACTGATGGGACGTGGGAAATTAATTTTGGTGTATTTAATGAGAAAACTTATAGTATGTACTCCTTTAAACATACAACAGATTCTGTTTTGTTTGAAGTGGATATTTGTGGTGGGTGGGGCCGGGGGGGAGAATTCCTGAAATATACGAGCCGATGTAAATCAGTAGGTCCACATGTGAACATGTAGAGATCATAGAGCAAGGAAATAATGAATTTAAGATATTGACAATTTTTTTGATAGGCCTACATCTAATTACCTAACTGTCGTACAAATTGCATTAAGACTTACATGTACATTATATATTGACCACAAATCAGCTTTACACTAGTCTATTGATTCATACCGATAATTTTACATACTTGGGATATACATTTTATAAAGGAAACATGTTATCATGGTTTTTAATATTGAAAATAATTATTGAAAATAATTCAAGTTGACCTCTATGACCTATCTATGGATGACATACTGAAATTCTTCTTTCTCCAGACATTACACAAAGGTCATGCTCCCTTGCTTGCCCAAGAATGCTAAACTGGGCCAAAGATTTGATTGACAAACCCTCAAAGCTTTTATCAAAACAGTGTCTGAAAGAGCAGTCTATGGACCTTCGAAATGCGTCTATCTCTGGCATTAAAAGGGAAGTTCGCTTGAGCCTCATCAATGTCAAAATTCTCTGAACTCTAGCTATTTAACTCTGAATAGTGTGTCGCTATGGCGATAATTCTGAAAAGCTTCCTCCGTGCGCATCCTGCAACTGTTTTACCGCTCAAAATAAGACGGAGGAAGCCAGAGTCAATATTGTAATTTTTTTCTCTCACAATAGCGAACGCAAAATGAAATGCTAGCACGGGGGGATAAAAGATCAATGTTAATCAACCGGAAGAGCTGCAAAATCTTATTTATTGTGCGAGGCTTCTGGGCTAACATGCATCGGCTTTCAAATGAAAAGTGTGATGCTGTATCCATTCATTCAGTTGTTTCCCCTGCAGCTCTGGTCTTAATTTCTGGTCTAATGACCCCTGGGGAAAAGGGTCAACGATCTAGTCCTGCATCAAAAGGCTTGTCATCATCAGCTCGATAATGCCAAATGGCCCGCTATTTCTGATATAAACCGATATAATCCTGAAGTTATACATCGCGTCTTCATCAGCTAGAGACTTGAATCTCGAGCTTGAGATATTTTGCTCAGCGCTTGCTCATAGTGCGAGTCTTCGGGCTGATGAGGACGCAGCATAAAAATAGCGGGGAATTTTGCAACTACATGTAGCCCAAGATATCTTGGGATGATTATCTCAACCAAATATATCGCTAACTGCAACTTCAGGCTGATGAAGATGCAAAATAACTGGATAATTTTGCGATCAGGATAGTTCAAATAGCGGGATATTTGGCAATCTCGAGCTGATGAAAACAGGCCTAAAGAAAGCATGGGGGCTGGCAGTAAGTCATGGCTAACCGATGAGAAATATTGCCACTGTTAAGTATGAAGTGGTTTGTACAGACCTTGAATTAACATGCCACGTAATTGTTGTTCAAAGAGTATACTCAGGTTAAACAAACAATTTACAGGCACAAGATATATATCGCAATGGTGGACTGGGAGAGGAGTACAAATATTCCTGGAATCATTCCATTTTCCCGTTTAAAATCTTATTTTTGTAACTCCTTGTACATGATGATAATACATGTACAATACAGTGAATTTGATTTTGCAATTAATTGATTTAATTTGAATTTGAATTTACTCTTTCAATAAAAGAAAAAGAAAAAATTAAGCAAAAAATAAGAAAATGCATATGAATTAGGGGCTACTTCTACATTTTGCAATATTTGATACATAACATGCAAGTAATCATTTTCATAAATTTGTTGTGTGGGGGGTTATCTCCCTCCAATTGGGCTCTGTTTCAAATTTTCTCCATATTGGAAAAGTGAGAGCTTGCATCAAAGGATGAAGGCCTACATTGTACATGCACATACTATATGTTCAGCATATACAGTACCCTGCATGTATTACAGTACACTTTTCCTATGAATTCTAGCATTCATTCTATACCTCATCAATCTAAAAGCCACTGCATGTCACGGTCTTCAGGGCATGTATCGGGTCACTGTGTGCAGGGGAAATAGGAAGCAGTTTGATGTACAATGCATATCTCTCTCTCTCTCTCTCTCTCTCTCTCGGTGACTTCCATCCGCTGGTTTGTACTGCTTTCTACTGGTTACTACTACATCTCTTCATTCATTGCTGGCCGGCCAGCAAGGAGGGAAGTAGCCTGTTTACGGGTTGATAATATGACCTGGGCCTAGAAACAAAGTATTAGGCGCATTATGAATGTGAGCTATCATTATTAAGAAACTAAATACCGAATTCAGGTAAACAAATGTTGTATAATAAAGGCATCATCGGATTGTAAAAGGGGCGTACAGAATGGAAAACATCATGCAAATGATGAGATCAAGAAACATCGTTTTACGAGAATACTTTTGAAGAGGGCAATTGACATGACAGCTGACCAATCATTAGTGCGTTCTCACGACAATCCCTGCCGGGTTATACGATTTTATACGATTATAAAACGTTCAGATTGATTCTTTATCGATTTTTCATTCAAAATTATTCTCAAACATGCGTTTCACTATGCGTTTCATTATAGGACATTGAGACAAGGACAAATTCAGTATTTATCATATAGGTTCTGTTTCTATAGCTATATGAATAATTTGGGTAGTATGAACAGAGCATGAGCAGACGCATATCTGAGTTATGCACACACAGAGCGGCAAGGGGTCAATACAAAGTTCATCAATCACTCGGGGATTGTGTGCTCTCGTTATAATGCACATGGTGGTTGTGAATACTGACAAACAATGACAGTGTGAGTTTGTGTGTGTGAATAAATATAATTATATCTCTCCTGTTTTGGGAAGACCTAATTATGTGCTTTACTAATAATCCATTCTTCAATGCCTTTACGTGCGAGTACGTTGTCATACTATGAACCATGAACCTCACCCTCTATAACCAATCATAATGAAGCTCAACATTCAGCACAGCCATTATGATTATTAATAATGTCATAAACCATACTTTCCACACATCAATTGTTTAATCTGTATATAGCTGGCCAACAGCCACATAATTATTCAAATGCTGTTGTATGAGCGATGTGTCCTTCACTATTAAGTCTAAAGAGGTTGACAAATACAGTCGCTCACGTTTTCCTCGACTTGCCTACGTACATGTATTCATTTCAACCAACATGTGACCTTGCCAAACAAGTCTTTGGGCATTGAGGCCAATAAGGCGAACAATTGTTTGCTAATATTGGGAGATCTACACTGTTATTGTAAGTAGAAGCCCACATGGAAAAAGGGCACTGCATGTTCAATAGCATTCTGCTTTTAACATTGTTACCATTCATAGATATTCATGTACCTCCTCACTTTGTCTGTTATAGTCAAAAGGTTGTTAACATTGTGTTAAGTATATAACACCATACAGGCGCCAAATAAATGACTTATCAAAGTAAAAATATATATATGGCAGTTGCACTTGAATAGGCAGCCCTATATTTAAACAGGATGTTAAATCTCTTCTCTTGAAAAATTTCTAGATAACATCTTCCTCGTGCTACATGTACTTGTGGGTATGAAAATTTATGATGAAAAATTATAATTTAAACATAAAGCAAACCTCTCAATAAGTGCATTTAATTAATGCATATTGAAAATTAGTCAAAAATCTTGTTGAAAAAGCCCAACTGTTGCTTTTCAAGATTATATATATATAGATGTAGTTATATTGAAAGGCTGAATTCTGAGTAGTCTGTGTCAATGTCCGCATTCCCCTGGGAAGTGACACACCAGTCCACCTCGCCCTCACTTCCTGGGACAAAGGCAGAAGAACGTCCTCTCTGCTAGCAGCAGCAATGGACATTTAGGACATTCTGAAAGACCTCTCATTGTAGGCACTGCAATGGATTAGTCCGTTGGTGCAACTCTGCAGAAAGGGTTCTAGTTGCATTGAAAGGCAATGCTATAGAGATCTCCTGCAGATAAAGAACCTCCTCTCTGCTAGCAGTAGCTACATGAGTAGCTACATGTATAGCAGAATCAGCAGCAGCAGCAATGGACATTTAGGAAATTCTGAAAGACCTCTCATTGCAGGCACTGCAATGGATTGGTCCATTGGTGCAAACTCTACAGGAAGGGTTCTAGTTGCATAGAAAAGTAATGCACTAGAGATCTCCTGCAGGCCGTGTGTTGTACAGCTATCAATTCATCCAGGACACATGCCCTGCTGCTGAGGGCCACATTGGAATCTGAAGCAGTAGATGGTGGAAACACTCTGTAGGAAGGGTGCCATTTGCATTGACAAGTAATGCACTAGAGATCTCCTGTAGGCCATGTGTTGTACAGCCGACAATTCATTCAGGACACATGCCCTGCGTGCCGAGAGTCACGATGGAGTCTGTAACGGCAGACTAGGTCAGAAAAGTGAACAGGAAGGAAGAAGGGTAGCATGAGACTGGGGCACATCTCATTAATAATTCAGAAGAAACCTTCAATCCCTGTTGAAGTGGGGAAATGCACTGACTACAAATGCATACTCCCTTCCCTTCTACAGCATAGTTATATACAGCTCCTTTCATGGCATCAAGTCTCGTAGTATTGAGGTCAAAGATCAAAAGGCAAATTCTCAGAATTGATTAAAACTTTCTAGTACAAGATGCACTGTACCTTATTTTATGTTTGGTTCACTTTACAGGGTCTCTGTTGCTTAAAACCTAGCATTGATGGTAAATTTACCATTAATGGTAACTCTCACTAAAACCTTGATTTCTGAAAAGTTACCATGGTAGCTCATATTGATGGCAAAGTTTTATGCAACTGAGCCCTGGTTGGATTAAGAGAATCTACCTGAATAGAGATGGCCTGGAAAATGAAAATGAAACAGAAGAAGGAAAAGGCCTGAAATCTTGCATCCCATTTACTATTACTTTGCTCACTTCTTCCTTTCATCTTCGAGTTGGACAGGGAACTGGAAGGATTGGTTCCGCTGCCATTGAGGTATGCAATACGCACACTTTCAGACATCACTGATCTATCAGAGAAGGTCATTTGCCTTGCCCAGGTGCCAGCTTTTCCAGGGTACTTCACGATGGTCATTATCAAAGGAGAAGGGGAAAACCCCTCGTCTTGTTATGGATTTGATAACAATTACAGTACATATACCTTCAAGACATCAGAGACTGGAGATAAAGAAACAGATGGATTATACCTGATGGCAAGGTAAAACGATGGAAAAACAGAGTGATAACAGGATAAGTCTTCTTCTTCTTCTTCTTCCAGTATAGTACAGTCCGCCGTTGGCGTATTATCGTACCTTGTGCTCGTCTTGGCCTTCTGTTTGGTACAAATCTCTTACAGGGCTGGCCATATTTGAATGATATGATCACGAAAACAACTGTTGTACATGTAATAATAATAATAGTGGGTTCTTGTATAGCGCTCGTATTGGTCAGATTTGACACTCCTGGCGCTCCATAATTATTACCTCGGCTTTAGCATGGCTGCCATTATGGCGCTCTAGCATTTCAAGAAATTACTTCCTACCAGGTATCCATTTACCTCACCTGGGTTGAGTGCGACGATTGGCAAATGTAGATTAATGTCCTGCCAGAGGACATAAGTGCCGTGGCGGGACCTGAACCACAATCCACTAGGCCACGACACCTCTACATACTATAATACACAAACAAGGAAGTTCAGTCCAGTGAAAAATTTGGCAATACTGTAAAAACAGAGTAATAATGTGCCCTGAAAACGAAAGGTAACTTCAGGCAGTAAGACCACCAAGGTTAGGAAGCGAGGAGGAAGGAGAGGGAGGAAGGAGAGGGAGGAAGTAAATATCTTGTCATATTCAGTTGTGACTTGTAGTTACAATGTGTCAGACAATATAATGTGGTCATACATGATCAACAACACAAACCATTGTACGATTGTCTGCAATGTGTATGTGTATTCATTCACCCATGCCTGCCCAGCAAAATTTGATATCATCGTCGTCAACCGTCACTTTGTAATTGGATGCAGGGTCCTTTTCTCCTCCTACGCTAGGCTTGCAAATGAGCAAATTATCTAAATGTTGATATCATCTCGAGGTGAAATCAACATAGTGTGTCTTCAAAGGAAGGTTAAAAGGAGTCTTTGCTTTTACTGATGACACAATAAAGTTGTGCACATTGATATGACCTTGAGCAAAGGCTTTTGTTCACACAATTTGAAAATGACAGCTATGTTATGGCCAAAAAAGGGGGGAATTCTATCAATGCCGTGAGGTGACAGTTGTGATTAATTTTTTGGCTGCATGAAACTTAACCCTTAACCACTCGCAATATTTTTAAATATTTCAAGCTGCACAAAATTGAATGATTTTATAGTATGGTAATCACGTGAGTCAGTTTTTTTATAATAACAAGACAAACCTAGATTATCAAAAGTTTGTTAAATCCATGTATTTCCTACCTTGAAGGAGTTTTCCTTCATTTCTATTTCATACTGAACCATTTGTACTTTAATGGAAAATAACAGCATTTGCTCTAGAAAAGAGTGTTTACATTTACTTGTTTGGTACTGGTTTTATAATACATTTTTATTGCTTTGGGTATATATCATAATGATAGGTATGTTCAAGTCTATTTTGACTTACAACTGGAAAGTAATGTGCTGGTTGTTCTTGTCTTTTGAAAGCTTGCCAATAAATTGCAGGATGAAACAGAGACTGGCACATGCTACACATTCACCGTAAGACTACATCTACGTGACTGCTCCACAATGTGCCACAGACAGAGACGCAATATTGAATATGCAAAAGGAAAAGGACCGATATGTTCTTGCACAAAGAAGCCCTGCTCCATAATATACAAATATTGACTGCTTTGAGGGGCCCGTTCAAAACTATTGCCCGAGGTGATCTCAAAACTGTACCGTCCATAGTGCAGTCTCGAGATTACCGAGGGGTTTTAGTTAACCGTGACCCCCCAAAATAAGCATGCATCCCCCTCAATTCTTGAAAAAGATATATCTTAATCAAATATGCCTGTCAAAGTGTATTTATTTGTGGAGTGAAAAGAAATTCACTCGTCTATTAAGAGCATTGCACATGTCTCACTGCACATATCCGTTGTTAACTTCATGAGTAAACATGACACTTTTGCTTTATTACACGGAAGTAGAACCTATGCCCAGTGAATATTTTTCGCAATAATCCCTAGCAGTCAGTAGCGGATTTCATACCTGCAGTATTGACCAATGGAATCTCCTCATGCAATTTAAAACTTACGATTTACGATAACTTTTTATAAGCTACTGAAATTCTGGCATGTGATTGATTTAGAAACCAAAATTTAGCACTTGTTATTTATTAATAAAACTTTTTTTATGAAACAGGACCCTGAGCAATCAGCTGAATAGACCACTGCAATCCACCTTCATGGTCCAATGTACACAAGGATCTTGTTGCTACAAAACCGTTAAACCCTGAGAAAAATTCCAACACGGACAGCTGCCGAAGATGATACGCAGGACATTCACCGTTCATCCATCGAAGAGCTCCTCTCATCGCATCCAATTAAGATCATCGTCTCATGTCACTCTTCCTAAGATACGATGACTAGCCAGCCATGCATCGTGGGTTGGTATCATATGGGATAGCCACATAGAACAAACAATAACAAGGAAGGAACAAGACTGTACTTTGCTCGAGGATCAACGAAAGCTGGAGTGATGATGATGAATCGTAACTTCAAGAGATACTGGCTTGAAGTAATTTTTGCTTGTACATGTACACAGTAGATGGGTGGTTCCATCTAATAAAGTGTAAAGACCTGGGACCGTATTCAATTCAGTATGCAGATTAATTGAGTATTTTACTTGGCTAAGTAACATGTCTTAACTCGTACTCAGATCATATCCTAGCATTTTATTAAAGCAAGTTTACTTTAAGGCAAAATACTTACTGATAAGGGCAGCATTTTTTCATAATCCGGCGGGTTTGTGCACCATACTCACAAATCTACTATGTTATATCATATAGCATGTACTTCGCAGAGGTACGACAACGTACAGAACTTGTTCACGCCCATCGAGAATTTTGACGGTGCACAGCCTAACAACATCATACATCTAAAATAACTCATGCGATTCCATCAACTTACCGACATGAACCTCCACCACAGCAGGGACCGTGTTGTCCTCCTCCTCGTCTCTGTAACCAGGGTGATAATGATGAGGATGGTGCTGATTATGATGATGGTG
The DNA here is from genome assembly GCA_035222895.1 of Strongylocentrotus droebachiensis. Lineage (NCBI taxonomy): Eukaryota > Metazoa > Echinodermata > Echinoidea > Camarodonta > Strongylocentrotidae > Strongylocentrotus > Strongylocentrotus droebachiensis. The sequence continues at coordinate 387,406 of JAVYIG010000981.1, forward strand.
ATGATGATGATGATGGTGGTGGTGGTGTCGGTCGTGCTCTCCTTTCGACGTCTGCTGTTGCTTGATGGGGTAGAAGAGCTTCCATTCGTAGAGGATCCTCTGGGCAGTCTGATGAGTGGACTTGTAGGCTTGACCGGTCAAGAAACCACTCAGGCCATACGGGGACAGGATCACTATCCAAATAAAAACAAGTAAACATATGTAACAGTGAGTGCTAATATAATGATACTCGATGCTACATTAAAAGTGAAGTAGAAATTCTATTATATTCTATATTCTATTCTATTAATTCTATTCTATCTTTCAAAACATCTTGACAATTCTCAATAATTGCTCTTCATATTACTACATCATAGGTAAATGTAGACATATATATGTATGGAATACCAGTAACTTGGCCTAGAGGATAATAAACCATCCATTAATCTACTTGGGAAAATATTGCTGAGCATTAACCTAATTTGTATTACTTCAGTTTATGTCTTTATAAAGAAGAAAAAAATATTTATCACATTCTTTGTAACCTAACTTTGAGCTGAACTGGACTTTGAGGTAAGGTATAAACTTCTTTAATTGTTTCAAACCATTCTTCAGACAATAACAAATACTAAATGGCTTCCCTTAACTCATCATTAGAACCGTACTCCTTTAACAGGTCTGTAAAACAAAGCAACAAATAAAGGGATAACATTGCTTACTGCTGCATGTAGGCATGACTAGGATAGGATAGTCCCTTAAAAGGCTAGTCAATTTTACAGAACTGTAAATTTGACTATCGGTAGCCTATTCGTGCTGAGCTGTAAGCAATGTTATCCGTTCATTTGATTGCATCATATCCATGTTTTCTTACCCGGCACTGCGGTTGCTGAACCCTGAGCGATGGCCAGATGCTCAGCGGTAAGCCGGCAGACAGGTTGATGCAGGCCCACTTCTACATTGCTGCACACCGTTTTCTCTCCGTGAAGAAAGAAGGAGAAACTCACAGAATGATGGTCACTGGGGAAGAGAAAATGTCAAAATAAAAAAAATATTAATCATAAAAACATTTCAATTAGAAAGCAGGCTCAGCTTACTAACATATTCAAATTTATAGATGTTTCTTTCCAGGGGACCTAGTGACAAGTTATTCCATTAACCTTTTATCAATGAATGAACCAAAATACTTGGAATCCCATTGTTGCTATGTCGGACAAGCCTTGGGAAAGCTTTCAAGTTCACTAACCATGTTAGTAAACCGACCTATTTACCAGTGACCTCTTGCTGAATCACATACCTGTACCTGTGCAGAATACATGTAGCTACAATAAAACTCTTATTTCAACAGAACAAGGAATGAATATCTCACTACCCTCACCATCAACTCTGTAATAAGGACTAGTATGCCTTTAGAAAGGTTACTCACAATGGCCTTGACATTTTTTTCTGGGGCTTGTTTAACATATTAAACAAGTAATGTATGCAGACTGTATCCTGATGATTGAAATACAATAAATTGAAGGAGTGCAAAAGTTCATCACTAGGCCGTTGGCTAAGAAGCATCCATAAATTTGAAGACATTTGTTAACAGGTACAATGTACAATAACAGAAACCAAACATGTACCCTTTTTTTCTTCTCATTTACATGTAGATAACAATGAATCATTCCTGATGGATGCACAAGAGTGATTAAATCAAAGGGAACGCTTGTCACAAAAATAAGCCTGACTACCATTAGGCCTGCCTTCATCAGCTCGAGATTGCCAAATAGCCCGCTATTTCTGATTTGGGAAATAATCCCGAAGTTACAAATCGCATCCTCATCAGCTCGAGGCTTGACCTCGAAACTTGAAAACTCAAGAAATAAACTCTAGATATTTTGCTCAGCGTTCGTGCATAGTGCGAGTCTTCGGGCTGGTGAAGACGCACTGGACAAATAGCGGGATATTTTGCAAACTAGCCCAAGATATCTTGGGATGATTATCTCGACCAAATATCCCACTAATTGCAACTTCGGGCTGATGAAGACACTAATTAACTGGATAATTCGCAATCGGGATAGTTCAAATAGCGGGATATTTGGCAATCTCGAGCTGATGAAGACAGGCCTATCGTGAATTGGTGAGAGCAGCAAAGCCCACAGAAATGTTCCAAACAGTATACCCTGAACAAGTAACCATATCACTTGAGTGCAGAGCTCACAGAGTATGAATCAATCAAGATTAATGCAAGATCAGGTTTTCTACACAAAAATTTATCTCGACCAACAACAAAAAAACAAACAAAAATACAATGCTGTATGCTACAAAAGTAGAAGATTGGTGGACTCTGTATGTGTGTGAATCTCTACAAGATGGTGAAAGCAACGGCTGCGTAGTTAGTGCGATACATCTCACATTACAAAGCCCGAGGCAACCTCTCTTCTTGGTCCCTATAATGACCTTTTCCACTGATTAAATTCACACTTTTCTTCGCATCAATGTATGCTGTATGCATGTGTGCATGAAAACCCGCAAGTTCAGGAACTGAGCTAGCTACAATGTACATGTACTCCAAGGTGTGAAGTAGAGTCATTTTATTCCAAGCATATTGATCTGGAAAATTCTAGAATATATATATTTTTTTTAAATAGATAAAGGACAGAGAGTGATTTATTGCCTTAAAAAATAAAATAACAATATGTTAAAGTATGTCGATGAGCTGCCAAACAAATGTTTAAACATTTAGTTTGGCTGTCATGTAGCCCTCCAAATAAAGATCTAGACACTGCGTGGCATTCACATAACAAAGCAGATATTTGCCTCAGTTGGTTTATAGTTTTGGTACAGATGATCTGCCCATGCCCAAATTGTATCTACGAACTGGGGAGTGCTTCACAAAGACTAAGATTGACTTGAAGTTGGACTTAACTACTGTATGGCAGGCCGTTCATGCCACTGTTGGCTCTTACCATTATGATCTTTAGATATTTTTCCTTCAATAATGAATTATCAAAAAATGTAAATTCTTTAGATTTGTGGCCATGATTTGTATTAAGTCTCTTGAAAGACAATGCCAGTAACTGATGATAGTATAAAACAGTGACATGAATGGTCTGCCATAGTTAAGTCCAACTTGAATTCGATCTTAGTCTTTGTGAAACACCCCCCCCCCCCCCCACAGGTCGATTAGACCATGGACCTATTAAAGACAGAGTAAAGACTATACAGCTAAGACTATACCTTCTACAGCAGTGTCAGTTGAAGACCTCACTCATTTTATGTGCCATAAAACACAGACAGTCAACAAAAATAACCAGCCTTTATAAACCAAACTAAATCAGCTTGGGTTTTCTCAATTAATGCACTGCAATATACTCCATTATCCAATTCATTCCCCATAATGGATCAAAGAGGGCAAACTATTAAAGGCTATTAATCTACATGTACATAAGCAAATAATTCACGCTGTTTTTGTATAACGACTTGAAATAATACATCAATTGGTCTTCAATATTTTAAGCACATAATATGGGTTACCTTTAAATTACTCAAGTACATGTATACTCCTAAAGTTCCTTAATCAAATCTTTACGAACACAACATACAGGTTATATGCAGCAAGTTTTGTGGCTGTTCATCTCAGTTTTTACAAGCTACAAATTGGTAGAGCGTGGGTGCAATGATAGTTGCTGAAGTCAGAACTAGTACGTGTTTACTTGTCAGGGCAAATTGCTGGCATTCTTGTGGTTGCACCAAGTACATTTGCATAGAGGCATGCCATGAATCCTCTACAGCACCATTCAAATGTGTAGCTTTGTCAACATGAATGTACTTTTCATTTTTTTGGCAGATTGTATATTTCAGCCATTTAAACTTGATCTGATAAAAGACAGAGAACAATAGAATTATAGAAAACAACACTTGAGCCATACCAACGTGTACATCTACACAATGGCTAGTCTCTTGGTTACTACATGCAAAGCAATTGATGTTCTAAAAACTGTAACACCATCATACACGTAGCATTGCCCCCATTCTTTGCATGCTCGCTGTATCTCTAACACAGATGCAGTTTGTGTTGTGAGATCAGACTCAGAGAGCTTATCAATGATTGTGGTCACATTCACTGCTGTCAAAAATCTAATTGAGTACCTCGGCTTTTACCTTTATAATTGAGAATTGGCGATACAATGAAGCCTGGGCAGAATTTTGCAATTTTTGTTCAAATTTTAAATTTACTCACATCCCACTGGAACTTGCATTATAAAATAAACACCATTTCAATTGGCTGTCCATAAACTTGGTAGAAACATGCTCTTCACAGAGACGCTACTCATGTTTGTAGACAAAGGATTGACTGAACAGATATTGACATTAATCTTCAATTCACATACAAAACAACATGGTTGACTGTTAGCCTTGAAAAGCAATTTTGAAAATTGTTAACCAAGTGTTACTCTCAGGGACACAACATTTGTTTTCTCTTGATTTGGATTCCCCCAAATGGTACAGTGTACATGTACATGTACTAACATACATCAAGTGGAAATGAAGATACTAAAATTTGATTATAAATGAAAGCATCATGCTAAATGTTAATTTTCTCTTAGTTTACAGTGTATGAATTAAATTATTTTTCCCCAATAATATGTATTCTTTTATTTATTTTAATTCTATCGATGTGGCCTCACAAAATCATTTTCATCTTCGAAATGTGTAAAAAGGTAAATTGACAATGGAAAAACCTAGATAAAGTTATTGACCAATACCCTGTGAAGAGTTCCACTGAACATGTACATGTACATGTAGCTGTTAAGTCTGTATGTGAGTCTACATTATACACACCATAAAATGTCAGGGGTGATAGTGAGTACCGTATTTGCCGGCGTAAAGGCCGCACCCCCAACTTTGACATTTCGTAGAGGAAAAAAAAAACTAAAAAAAAAAAAAAAAAAAAGAGCTCTAGAGAAAAAAAAAAAAAACCAAACCAAATGATCGTAATTTTCTCGTAGAACACTCTTTTTTTTTTACAAACTATACCAAATTCATCAATATTCTTATAAATCAACAAGAAGTTAACCTCAAAAATGATCATAATTTAGCAGATCTTCATCGACTTTCAAGCTAGTACTGTATCGTATGCAGATTTGGTATCCTACAATACCCCTACCTCGATGTGCGGTGTAATCCAAAATACCGTTTTTCGACCTGCGCAGTTGCGTTGCGCGGCAGCTAGCTCCGTAAGTAACGGCCTGTCCCTTTTTTTACTTTTTGGCGATGCAATGGTACGGACTTAGATCTAGATCTATCGGCAGATTTTATTAGAAAAATAAGTTTTTTCGTCTTCATGTCAACTATGCAACATAAAATTGTCGGTAAGTTGTGTGGAGTTATTCTAGAGTTGTCCTGTACCGTTGTCTAGTCATGCTACCGTTCATATAGTCCCATACGTGCAAATGGACGTGATGTTTTGACCGCTGAATTTTGTTGTTGTTGCGTATACGCCGCACCCCGACTTTTTGATTTTTTCTCACCCGAAAATACTGCGGCCTTTACGCCGGCAAATACGGTACTAAACTAAAAATAGGGTTTTTTTTTTTCTTTGACTGACCCCCCCCCCCCCCCTGATTTAAATCAAGTAATTATCAGGCCTGCAATGTATATGAACCCTGCAAGCAAAAAAGATGGCCACCGAAATAAATACACTGTTGACTGAATGAGCTAGGCAGCTTCAACAAAATATGCAATAATGCAACAACAAAAAATGAATTAAAAAAAACATACATTACAATAGAGTCCATTCAATACTTGATTTACAATGTTTGCATGCAATGAACTATTGCTACAATGCACACTGAATGTGAAAGGAGATCATACATGTATGTAACCTTGAAAGCTGCTTATGACTAATGCAATTGACAATTTCTATTTCCTAATGTACGTGTACATTGTACCCTCATCTTTTGCTATGTTTCTGCATATTTTTTTCCTCGCTCTCCTTGCATTTCCTGACTGCACAAATGAGTACTTGCTGTACAGTATATCCAATATACGTGGGTATATTACATTGTATACATGTGTATCAATTGGACAAATGCTAACAGACATATTTGCATTGCTATTGAAATGCACACGTACAGTACTTGTATTTGTAAAAGACAGAGACCCACAGGCAGATAAAACAGGTGTTAGTAATAAATTTTCTTTTTTTCTAGCAAAAATGAAAAACAAGACTTTTTTGAGATTTAAAAAAGAAAAGAAAAATTGGAAACATACGGTACTTTAGGAAGGAAAAGAAATCATGTTTCTCTCTTACACAAATGTTATTTGTTTTACCTTCTCAAATAGCAAACAATACAAAGTACCAGAAAGGTGTCATCTCTTTTAAATGATTACAGTTTTCGGCTTGTACAGATTTCTGTTTATTATAATTATTAATATGATATGCTTAAATTAAGGTCATATAAGAGCCTTCATAGAAATAATAGAAACAAGGAAAATCAAATTGGTAAGTCACACAAGCCTTGTGAGACAAGCAGAATAGTATTAAATGATACTTCCAAGCATAGGTTCCTAAACTCCTATTCTATTCAATAGCACATTGCTTATGATGCAAAACAAATGCAAATGTATGTCCAATGGTTAATTTCATTTTGACAAATGAAATTGCTATAGCTCAAATATTCAACATCATCTGCTGTACAGGTATGAGCCCTACAGAGCAGCTGCAGATTATTTTGCATCATACTCCAATTCAGACTAATGAATAGTTAATAAGTAGGTTTTGTAATGCCATTAGTCCATTACACATCAGAGAAAAAGCCAACAATCTTCCCCAAAAATTATTTATAATCCCCACCCTGCCCGACATCTATAAATAAACTCCCTGCATACACCAACACCCCCAGCAGGCGTGTGTGTTTGTGTGTGTGTGTGCTCAGCTTGTATGTAAAGAGCTGGGGAAGACATACTGATTAGCATATTCACCCAACCCCCACACTCTTTTTTTTCTTCTCCCCCTACTGTACTCCCGGCTCCTTCAGGCAGACTCCTTCTACTGTTGTAGACATGTCTCATTTAAAATGCCTTTTTCCCATGGGTGGAAAGAGGTCAACTCACTAGATGTCTCCCCACTACATCAAAGTCATGGAAAAGTGGAGATCAGTCGAGAATATTTGTCAGAGCTTTGCCCCTAGTCTCCACAATCACACCTACATGTATAGCAAGAAGATCCCTAATGCCATGCAACGCTTCTTATCTTGCTGACTTTTAACCATACACATACATGTGGAAGATTCAAGAAGGTGCATTTAAAACAGAGGGCAAGATGGCAAGTGAAAATTGGGGAAGAATTAGTAAAGGATAATGTTGAGTGACTTCTATTGGATTTACACAGCCACAACAAAATGACCATAGAAGCAGGACAAATTACCTCTAGGATTCTTTAATTTTACTTCATTATTAATACTTTGGGGGATGAGAGCGACAAGCACAAAATTTACATCATTTTGAGAAGAGTTAATGCACTCTTGGCTCTCAACAGATATAAACATCAGTACACAACATATTAAACTGCATTGTAATTTTCACAAAGTAGGAAGGCCATCACAAACTTCAACATATTTTCTTCTTCTTTTTGTTTTCTTTTGTTGGGGGAAGGCTGGTTATTAAAATGAATATTTAAAAAAAGAATTAAAAAGTCACTCCAATATCTCTTTCTAACTCCTCCCCAAGTTCAAACAAAAGCAATTAGTTTTGATATTTGAATATTTTAAATTCTTCAAATAAAGATCAAGCAACAAAATGGAAAATCTATTCAATGACAAAAACAATACAATTTCCTTCTAATAGATTTTCTCTCTAGTTCAGAGATGACTGGCTGAATAAAAACCAACTTTAACACACCAAAGAATTCCATCCTTTACTGACTATCAAATTTCTAGCAAATTCAGTATGAGTATGCCCCAAAAGGCCTGTATACCTAGACTAGCGTAATGCTGCCATTTAGCAAGTACTGCACGCTGCTTCTGCCTGCGCACTCATTAAATAGGCAAAGCGGGGCTCGGATTACACTTCTACCCACTTACAAGTGTGGAACAGTGCAGTGCAAGCGAGCATAGATCATACATGTGGTAACGACGAAGGGGTCACGGTTCAACTACAACCACAAAACCAGGGGCACAGACAGCTCTTCAACATTACCAGAATTTTAATCCTGAGTGATATTCGGATTCTACGTAAAACAGTATAGAAAAAGTGATAGCATGTCTTGAATTTTTATGATTGTTGACACAAGATGACAATATACCATTATGCCAATAGAACATTCCTACTGTAATTTACTAATTCCTTTGTACAGGCTAAACGCTTTAATAAACAATAGAATAACTTGTGCAAATACAAAAGCCACTGATGAGGGTAAAGTACATGGAGTGGGCATATAGGCCTACATAATAGTAGAGGCAAATATGCCTAGCACTTGATCGAATATGTACATGTACTTATAAGAAGGCTTATAATCTTCATCTACAATCCATGTACAGGTGTATCCCCCTCCCCCCCCCCCCCCCCCACGACCCACCTTCTATGTAATTCAATTTTGTATCATTCAATGTACATGAGAGGATTCGATCGGTTCAACCATCATTATCCTGCATGTACATGTATGCCTCGGGACAAAAACGAGGCACTTGCAGATTTCATTATTTGCTGTAAGCTAATTGATACTGGATCTCGACAAATACGTATACATGTATGGAATTGACTACTCGATGCTCTCTATCATACAATGCAAAAAGAAGATTGTATTCAAAATTCTAGTTCATGTCAGCCTCAATATACATTTGTATGTACATGTATTAATAATAAAAATTTAACTTTTTTGTTCAGCGCATAACACATTTGTATTGTATGTAGAGTGTCCTCAAATATAAATTATACCAAATGAGATTTTTTTTGTTTAACTGTCTTGCTCTTCCCCTCTTAAAACATAGGCCCTAAACAAAAGTATTTGTTCACATGTTTGTAATTCATTAACTGAACAGGTTTGTTCAATCACAGCTTATATCAACATGCATGCCTAAAAATGAAAAATAGAATCTTTCATACATCAAGTACCGGTACATAATTACTGTGTATCCACAGATAGACTACACAGTCTGACTTTCAGCAGAGCTACAACACTATGCCATTCCAAACACTCTACCAGCTGTTGCACAAATGAATAATTACATGAGAACGATCCCTCTTCTACGGCTGTTCACACATGCATCTTTTTTCCACATGTACGCACAATCCCAATGGAAAAGAAATATGACAAATGTTGCCAGATGGTTGCGAAAAAACAATGATGCTCAATGGTGGATTTAACGAAGAAGCTAACAAATGAAAAGGTCGAAAATGGTAGAAATTAATAAATAAATGCATCTATGAAAGATAAAAAATTGTTGATAATTTTGCATTCATTTGTGAACAACCCCTACCCCACCATTTAGCAGGTTGATATCAGGCAGATCACATCTCTTTTGTCTAGGGCCACATCAATCACAAAATGTATGTCCATTTTTTTTTTACCGCAGAAGCTAAATTCATTGTGCATACATTAACATACTCTTTCATCCTGCGTAATGTAAAATGCTTCAATAATGTAGAGCATGCGCTGTACAGTGTTAAGAAAAAGTCTTCAGGTCTTACTTTGGTAGCTCATAATTAGAATTTCATAATTCATGTGACCTTGAATTTTTGTCACGTTACAGAGTAACTTGTTTATATCCGATACCCTAATCACAATTTTTCTGCTATGGATGACTGAGCACCAGTTTTTTTTTTTTAAAGGGCCTTCGAAACCTCCTTGTATCAAGTTTTGGCTGATGCACCAAATGTGGTTGAGGCCATGCATGTGTTACTACTTACATGTAGATAGGTCTCATGTAAGGGTTGGGGTTAGGCTTAGACTAGATACAGTGTTGGGTTCAGAGTTGAAGTAAACAATTTGGACAGCGAAGGAAATTGACACAGAACAATTGTTGCAGGAGCGTTTGTGTTGTACGTGTACGACCACTGTGGCCATGCACACAAGTCTCAAAATTATTGGTTTCCTGAAGAAAAAAAAGGATTCTCTGAGAAAGAATCAAAGCTTACCTGAGGTTTTCTCCAGGAATAGGATAGCTGGCGAATGGCTTCACAAACCATCTCCCTAACCGGACATAGCCACCACTTAGTAGACATCTGTTTCGAGCAAGAGCAAAAAGATTGAAATTTATATTTGTTATACTTTAAAAAGGGAAAAATATAATTACATAAGGGTGAAAAGCTTTTCGCATATCATATTTGACAATTAGATTTTTAAGCCCTTGGTCGCTTGCTTTTCACTTTCATACTCGGGACTTTTTTTTTTTTTTTTTACAATTTATGATATTATAATTTCATAGCTTTGCATAAAAAATGTATTCATCAGAAAATATCCCCATTATCATTACCATCAGTATGTTTATAATGTTTACATGTACAGTAGGCCTACATGTATAATGATTTCATCTGCCATTATCAAGTAAATGCAATTATTATTGCTCTGGATTATGACTGGATAATAAACTACGATAAAAACTAAACAGCAGGTAATAAACTGATAAACTTCTTCAAAACTTATATACCAGAAATACAACCCTGCCACTACAAACACCTCTGTGAAGTATTTGGTTTGAGCATAGCACAATAAGGGTGTAATGCTGAGGAGTGATACAGCATGAAAGTAGATCAGGCATGGAACTGCTGATGGGGTCACTAAGGTCATGACCTCCCCAATGGGTGCTGGGTGACCTCTCCTACCAGGTGACATCCAACCAGGGAGGAAGGAGCACAAATGCAAACTTCGACCACGTTCCTTTCATCAATCCTAAGTCTTTCTTGTGAGGCTATGATTTGTTTGGACTTGGACGGTGTTAGAATTTTCAATGGTAGAAATATTCTTAAATTTATTTCCTTGTTACTTATGGGGGATTATACAGTGGGATATACAATTTGGGGATCTTGCAGAAGAAGGAAAAAAAAGAGACAATTAAAAGTAATAACCTGCACTGGTAATTTCAGTAAAAATAAATAATGTGAGGCAATGATGTGGAATTAGGGAAATTAGAAAGTGGAGCAAAAAGGAGGAGGAAACATCATACACAAAAAATATGAATTAAGGCATTTTCAAGTGGAGCAAAGTAGGACGAAATAGAGCAACTCTGGTCAATGAAGGAGAATTTTTTTAAAGCAAAAAGGAATACAGCAGAGTTGAAGGAAAGGTTATATTTGATATAAAGATGACAGAAATGCACTTTTGTAGCAAATGCTTCAAATATATCTAGTTTTTTTTTTCTACTGGGAGGGTCATTTTGATTGCCTGTAATAGCATAATTTGCATTACCTTGTACAAGTTTTGGTTCATAGTCATAGCATAAACAAAAACAATCTTGCATTCAAAATATTCATGATGATCAAAAAGGTAAGATATGAAGAAGACAAATTAGATGTGATTACCTTTCTATGGAATTGTGGAAGGATTTGAAGAGTAACGTCCTACATTCATAGGACATGCAGTTATCCCATACACCCTGGGCCTGGACAGCATCTGAAAAGAACAAGGGAAATGTAAGTTACAAAACAAGAAACTTACATTAACAAATATTTAAGTTCTTATACAATACCAATGCTCCTCACAATTCCCCAAAATGTACATTTAATCTGTTTGCAGTCACTGGGGCATTAACTCTGTGTAAAGTAGGCCTTCAGTACATGAGTCCGACCCTTGAGGCTCTAAAAACATGTAGTTGATTTCATTGAAATACACTAGTATATTCAAATTGTATACATGCCTCTGCTACAATAGTAACTAAATGCAAATAAAAAACTCTACCATTCTGTAATATATTTGCCTGACAAAGTTTTTGTCAGAGTTGCAGGGTTTACTTGTACATGTTTCTATGAGATTCTGTGTTTTTTGTGTTTTTTAATCTTTTTTTCTGTTTTTTATTTTTTGGGGGGTGTTTTTTAATCTTTTTTTATGTTTTTTAATTTTTTAATTTTTTTTTTAATGACAGATGAAAAATCATATTTTCAAGAGGCAATATGTATAATCGTATTTTAATCTAATTACCGAAGTAAAATAGACATGTCCATATTCCATAAAAGATGAAGATATGAGCTACTTTGTAGTCTGTTCTTCTTCACACACACAAAATTATATGGCATAACATACATGTACATGTACTGTAGGAATCAAAAACAAAAAAGCAAAGCAAAACAAAAAAAGGGAAAATAAGAACCCTTTTGAGCATACTTTGAGTTGTTACTTCAGCATATACAAATAAATTCACTGTTTTATATAGCAATGATAGCAAACACATAATTTATCATTTTCGTAAACAAACAAAAACAACAATAGTGACAAAATAGCATTCATAATCCACTTTTAACACCACCACCATTTATGAACAGGATTAGTGTGAGGTACCAGAACACTTATGATTTACATTTACATGTAGCTAACCCTCTTTGGTAGATTTCAAAGAAGTGATACAATCTCCCCTGAAGGTCACATATCCATATCGAGAAGGTCACATGAGGTCACGAACCACCTTCCTCTGCATTCCATTGATACCACCCTGTGGAATCCAGCAGAGTTAGCTCAATAGCTCTGATTCCCACAAACTTTGCTACCAATAAACACATCTTTTGGTACAATGCAAAGTGCATGGAGCAAGCTTTCAGGTTACTACACTACAATGTATGTAGTTATAGTCATGAAGGCTTTTATTGTAGAGTGCATGAATGTACAATTGAAGTGCCCATACGTATAGTGATTATAAATTTCGAAAATTCATAACTTTCTTATATTTAATCAGATTTGATTGAAAATTTCTTCAGTTTGCTACTCTGATTTGTCTGCTTTCTTTTAGAGTAGTTGTTTATTTGGGTAGGATTTCCCTTTAAGCAAACTCCTTTTTATGTTCTCCGACAAAAATGACACCAATACATGTACATGTAGTAACTTTTAATTGTTTCTTTCAAAACATGTGTACCCTTTACAGGTAGATTGTGTAGCAGAATATAAGCCTCTTTCCTAATAAAGACTGGGACAACCATTAAATGGTTCATCGCTTACTGACAAAGGCCAAGGGGGTCTGGCTCAGGCTCTGTTCTTATTGTTCCCTGCTATTATGCACTGTTCACAGTCAATAGACTTTCATGGGCCTTTTCATTCCCCATGTGCTATACACATGTAGTGTAAGACTTGGGTGTTATATTTTAAAACATAATGGGGTATGTCTGTGCGTGAAGGTCTACTGACTTGTGTACATTGATAAATTCCATTACTGCGTACTGTGTGTGTGTGTGCATGATTGTGTATAGAGTGTCAATAGTTGGGTAATCAAGATATTGGGAAGGGATGGATCTTATAAGTGTCTGTGGATCTTTTGCAGGCATGTACAGTACACGTAAATGATCTCTTTAGACCATAATACAGCCAATTTAGCAGTGACAGGATAATAATTCTGGGGTGTTTCACAAAGATCCTTAGTCAACCTTAAACATTATGGAGATCCATTTGTAGCCCTAAAATAAAATATATTCAAAAGCAAAAATTCAAGTAATTTAGACTTTTCATAAATTCCAAATCAAGAACATGAAATCTCCTTGATGATAGAAAATTTATATGAATGGCTTGAATCAACATTTTATGCCTTTTAAAATAACTTTTACAAAATATTTTCAAAGATGCTAACAGCTTTCCATAATTGTTACACTGTAAGTCAAACTTAGGATCTTGGTGAAGGTGAAACACCCCCAGGACTACTGGTTGTCATACTGCTGTAACTGCATAAATCCCACTGTTTCTAAAAATATGTACATTGTACAATGTATGTACATGTGTACCTGCCTGATTGTACAGGAGTCAAGATGAAGAAGTACTTACACAACTGATAATAAAATAAATATGCCTCCTTTGCAACACACAATGTATGCTACTACGAGTATGATAGAAGTTAATCACTTTCGTAAATACAATTTTTAATTTAGGCCAAAAATGTTCTCTACAAATAGAATTTCAAACTGTCTCTTGCTAGGGCATGCACGACCATAAATAATTTATATGTACATATACATATAATTCTGAAACAACAAAAAGTACTGGGACCTTTACAAAAATATTTTTTAAACATCAAAGCTGCTGATGTTATTTTGTTTAATATCACTACTACATACACTGATGAAGAGACGTGTGACGTCTAAGTCGGGCTCCAAGCAGTGAAACAAGCTACATGTACAAGCTACATGTAGGGGTTTGGTTTGTATTGCTATTACATGTGGAGGAAGGCCGGGAAGAAGAGAGGGTTACAAGCCGGAGAATTGATTCGCTGGAAGCCAAAATAGCTTGCAAGTCAATCACTTACGAGCGAATGACAATTTTAGAGGAATGGCACCAAAGGGTCCTGGGGCAAAAGGCTGGCAGTCTCCACATGACTCAGAGTTTATGCTACAATTCACATTCCTATTATTTCTGATAGATGCATTATTGCTTTTCTGGTAATTCATCCACACTCGCACAGAACAGTGACGGCATGCCGGTGTACAATTGAAATTGCTTTGCATATAACATATCTGATTAATTTGGGGAATATTCTAGATGTGCAGAGGATACATGTATGCCCATGCATGATTGACTTACTGCTCTGAAATAATTGATCCATATTCACAAGAAATAATATTACTTACTTCAAGTTCATTCAACTATATAATGTCAAAGTGTGCAACATAAAACCTGTACAAGTTCAGTATAAAAGAGGTTCATATATATATATATATAAAAGTCACCAAAGAATCTGTTTATGTGCAATGTAGTCTACACATATAAGTAACAGTATGTGAAACTTTAAAAGAAAATAAATGTCTACATGTAATTAATTGCATACTTTGCATAGAGTGAAAATACTACAAAACTGTAATTTTGAATTGTCCTCTTGTCATATTTGTCCAACACAAAAGCGTACCCCAGATTTAGCACTTTTATCTTTTCTTCTTAGAGCTTAGAATTATCGCTGTCATTCTCCACATTCCAGTAAATTCACACCATCGCAATCAATGCATCAAGTACAACACACACACACACACAGAGTCAATACACACTCACGCATGCCTGCATCGCTCACACATGTGAATGTGAACTTCCACACACAGCTCACGAGCATACACTCTGTACAGTAAATTGTAGGTCTGTCATTATAAGAGCCATGGCAAGCTGCGGATTGTGCTCAGCTTGGCGGAGGCCGTTAACGTTGTCTAGCTAGCTAGCTTGTGCGGAGTGACAAATGAAGTGAAGATGGTCATTATTGAAGTACTTTTTCTCTGCATCAACACGCAGCTGCCCTTGGACTCTATTGAATACTATGGCAACATTAGCTCGCAGCCCTACTACATGTACAGTGTATGTTCTCTACACTTATCAAGTGCAAGCTTGCTCAAGGTCTCTTCCTTCAATCTTTACACAAAACACACCCATTTTTCTTTTTATCTCTAAAATTAGAAATCATTGTAATTAATATGGAGGCAAAACAATTTTCAGTTCACTTCATATTTGGGGGAGGGGGGGGGGGTTGAGTTATTGACTTCTATGAAACAACTTTCAAGAACATGGGGACAATTTACTGTACAAATGTAGATCTATTTTACAAAGTCTTCTTTTTTTAATCATAAGATAAATCAACAATCAACCCCCCCCCCCTACTTCCCTAGCAAAATGTAATATATTTTTGTTTTGTTTATTAAAGAGGGGCTAATTGGAAGGTTTCATGGGCTACATGAGAATCTCTGGCAAGTGGCAGTTTGAGGCAAAACAGCCCAAATTCCAGTCATTATAATTTTGACTAATTTCCTTTATTGTAACAGATTTATTAAAGATAATTTCAAACATTCTTTTATCAAAATGTACACAGTAAGTACGTTGCATACAAGAACATGTACAGACAATATTGTATTTAAAACTTACTCTAAAACCACAAATTACTTTTTCATCTCCTGGGCATGCATGCATGTTGGTTCCCAAGCCGGCCATCTCTAATGACCGAGTCCTAGAATTGAGGAGCCCTCGCTCGCTCGCTAGCCAACTGATAGCATAGAGTCATCACGATTACTGCATGATGTCAGAAATCTGGTTGGCATGGCAACATGTACAGTTCAATCTCCTATGTAGTAAATCAAAGAGAGTGGCCGGACGGAGCACGGTGCAGAGAGGAGAGGAGAGGAGCACGGAGAATGAGAACTGGGGTAATCTACCCGAGCTACACCCCGGAGTGATTTTCAGTTGCAGCAGCAAAAATAGGAAGGGCGGATAAAATAAAAAAGGACGGGTAGTAAGTCGAAGTGTAGAAAAGTCTACACATGTTCTCTTCGTAGGGGCCCAGATCACTATCTAAAATGCATTTACAGGCATGTAGATGTAGGATATAATCACGTGGGCAGATTTGACAGGAAGCAATAACACTTTCTATTTTTAGTGTCGACTGGCTGATGACGTCTTTTTTCTTCTCATGCAGGCAAAAGGTAGTGATAAAAACCTGTTTGACTGCAAATCCTAAAGAGATTTGCAATCCTATTAGTATTCACAGTGTACATAGGAACCTAACGAGTAAACACTCCAGACAACTCCAAAAGTCACAACACTGCACATGTACTGCATCCAATTGACTGCATACGGTGATAGAACGTGAACATGTAAATAGATGTCACTTGAGAGCACAAAATCATTATTTAGACTACATGTACTTTCACTTTTACTTTTAAAAGTATACATGTACAGTTGTACATTCATTTTGGGGGAAATTAGTTTTTTAGTTTGACTACAAAAGCCATGTAATAAAATTCTAGTTTCATTTTTCCTAGTACAATACCGCCCAGAAGTTATTGGGCATGTTTTTGCGGGGCGGGTTTTCCCCGATGGGTACTTCACGATAAAATCACGATAAAATATCGATGAAATACTGATAGAATCACGATAAAAATCACGATAATTTCCACAAGTGAATGATTTCCTCTATCGGGGGATGCGTGTAACCCGCCTAATTCCCCGATAGTCTATCGTGTTTCATGGTGCGCGTATTTGCAACTAGTCATGTCCTCTGCAAGCGCATGCCTTGCTCATCGCGCGCGCTAAGTCTTGATATGTATGATTTGTACGCGCAGTTCCGTATGTGTCTTTGTTTACGTCACAATAGAAAGTATTCACGAGTAAACATTACACACAGTTAAATACTAGTAAAAGCCGGCGCTAAATCACTGACACTGGGCGCGGATAAGCATCGGGTGCTGATGCGGTGAAGCATCGAGTAGATCGAACTATATTAAAGTTGCACAAACTTGCATGATTTGCATTCATTGAAATTAATATAATTGTGAGCACAATACCTTTCATTTTCACTGCCATATTTTCTGTTCGCCTACTCCAGATATGCATATCTCATTCCACAACCATGAAAGTGGTGAATAAATTCAATTCAATTCAATTCAACCTCCACCAAATAAAAAAAGAAATATTCCCAAGATCGTCGCTTCAGAAAACACGCATGCGATCAGATTCTTTCATTTGCCCTATCAGTATCACTGAGAAGACTGCCGTAAGAAGGGTCTCCACCCCTAAAAATGAAAACGTCCAATCATGGACAGTCTTGCCTACTGGTCACGCGTAAAAGTTGCCAGGTGGACTAGTAACCAAGGTTACCAAAACACGCGTAAATAAACATTTTTAGTCGACGGCATTGGATGATTGATAAATAATAAAATCTGTAAAAATGGCATGGATCAATTACTGTAACTGTCTTCGGAGTGTGGATTAGACCAGAGTTGAATTAACAGGAAAACATGTAGGAGAGAGAGAGATAATTGAGAGGGAGGTAGTGTTGAGCTGGAGATAGATGAAGATATTATTCGAGAAGGAAAGGAGTTATGATTGAGGTCAGGATGGGAACAAAAACAAATAAAATGGTTGTGGGTTATGAAAAGGGGAAATAATTATCGACTTAACAGGGTTGACTAAATATAAGTAGGCAAGACACCAATACGTTAGTCTATTTTCCGTACACCTTTCTACTTCCACTCCTTATTCATCGACACTCATGGGTGGAGAAATGTGACAAAGAAGAGGGTGAGAGCATGGACCTACGTATTTGGAGAGCAAGAGAGATGAGAGGAAATCCCACTAGTATCTTCACGAGGGGGGGGGGGGGGAGAGACTACACGTAATAGAGAGAGAGAGAGAGAGAGAAAGAAAAATGTTTGATGGGAGCGCAGGCTAGCGAAATCATACTAAGGGAGACATTTACGTACATTTACTTTTGAGAAATAAACAGTAGGATTATGTCTGCCACATGCGTTGAGAGCTGGCTCCCCTCGGCTGACACATCGTAAATAACAAAGATAACATTCAATGACATTTTTAACCGAAGATTGAAAACTAGGTCATTCACACTTCTTTTTCTTTTTATCATTCATAATTACTTTGTACGATGGCGATGTTAAAAAATAGGATGTTGGAAAGGAAGGAAAAAATTTCGAAGGTAGAATAAATGACATTGATTTGCAAAACTAGAGCGATGAAGTTAATAATTATCGTTCATGTTTCAATTACAGAATTTTTAAACAGGTAATCGGTTTGGAAGAATATATGTTAAAGTTGGATTTCAGTGATAGAACATCTCTTTG